>CAIGRK010201138.1:0-10391 GCA_903798315.1 Fraxinus greggii | reverse complement strand
GAAAATGTGTGGCGGAAAAGTGATGAAAAGTTTTAGATTTGTGTGTAATATTATTTTATTTGGAGAATGTGTGGTTAAAATGAAGAAAGAGAAAAAAATGAGAAGTAGAAGGAGAAAAAAATGGGGGCCAAACATAGGCATAATATGCTGAAGAGTTACCCATGTTAGCCAATTCTTTTGAGGAAAAAAAATTAGAATTCGTTTTGGAGGATTTTTTTGTAATTGATTAATTTTTCTTTAGTTATTAGTACTAAATTAAGTTATGTTCAATTTTCATATTTTGGTGACTTTTGAGGATATTAAGCATAAACAGGATTAGGGTTTTTGATTTACATAAACTATTGAATATTGATTATTGAGATATTAACATATTCCTTAGTTCTTCTCTCCCGTCTTTTCTATTTCTCTCTTCCTTATTCCCTCTAATTATTATCTATACTGTTATGTTCACTATACCGTATGGCATCAAGGTTTAGTCCAAGTATTTTAAGTTCAATCTGACTTTATTTTGTTTGATAATTAGATGATCCATCCTCTTAACAGTATTTGTTCTGTTATTAACAATATAAGTTTCTTAGTAGAAAAAATAGAGCTTTCAAAGTGAAATGGTTTTGGAGATTTACTTTCTGAAAATGAGTCCCTTTGGAGAATATTAATGTAGAGAAATATGGTGCTGTACTGTGTGACTGGGCACCTGAACATCTCCATCCTACTTATGGAGTTGGCTTATTATGGAGGATTGTTATGAATGAGTGGTTAGGTTTGAGTTTTGTAAGTTTCTTATTGTTAAGATTCTACATGGAAGGAAGTTAGGATTTTTGAAGGAAGAGAGCAAGAATACTTTGAGATATTGGAAAAGGAAAAATTCCTAGTCCTCTACTTCTAACTAATTATGGGTGTTCCTTTTAATGTAGTTTTCAATTTGAAAGTAGTTTCCTGATTTTTGGTTTAGTGGATGGAAGATATCTCATCCTCCATGAATTATGAATATACTCCTTTGATTGCTAAAAATTTTGTTTGTCTTTAAAAATATTTCGCCTTTGAGACAAAAAAAAATTATTATTTTTATTTATGGTCGTATTTTATATTCTCAACTGTCAACTGGTGCATTCTATTTGTAGGTGGCTGTTAATCAAGCTTTAGGATCAGGTAGAGCAAGAAGAGATGCTGCAGCTCGTGCCATGCAGGGATGGCATGCTCATCGTCTTCTCGGCAGTGGAGAAGTTGCAGATCCCATCATTAAGGTACATGAAGTAAGTTTAATATGTATTTATTCTCTTACTTTATGGTTTACTTTTTCCTCTATAAGAACTATTACAGAAGTTTTTCTGTTTTGTAGGACAAGAACCCAGTTACCACTCCAAAGCGTGAAAAACAGCTAAAAAACATTGGTATGATCAATCATTATGGTAGAAGCCATAGAGCGCTCCCTTCTTCAAAGTGCTTTGGAACTTGAAATTTATTTTTCTAATTCTCGACAAGGTTTGCTGAAGCGTAAAAGGCTATCACCTATTGAGCATGATGTCAAAGTCGGCCACATAGCATCAAAATCACAGTTAAGATCTCTAAGTTATAATCCCCTTGTGTTTTCGATATGCTGTTTATTTGTTGTTGTTTTTTTTTTTGGACGCCACTAAGCAATTTCCATACGGATTGATAATTCAACTTCAGTGTTTCAAATCAAATAATGATTTATGGCCATAAAGAAAACTGTATATCATAATAATTAGAACAGGATCTAACAATAGCAGCTCAAATTGTCATGCAACACTCAACCACCGGAATTTTAGCAATAGGAAATTATAACTTAAGCTGGTGTGATGACACTATCCACTTCCTGCAAGTGATGGTTGATTTTGGCCGGAGTGTAAACTCCGAATGCTTTGTCACTGCTGATCATGCCAATCTCGATGTTTTTTCCCGTAATGTCCTTAAAATCCCTCCTTCAGCGTCAATATTGCCATGTGGAGAGCTTCATCAAGCCCCTTATCATCAGTTTAGCTCCTTTTTCCCCCCAAAAAGTCTTTGGATTGAATTCATTCTCCCCCCTGGCTGATGCTTTTTAAGAGAAGTATGATCCTGATGGATCCACCCAGCGACAGACCCAGCACCCAGCAAGGGGGCACGGTCGCGCGTGCTGGGCTCCGCCGGAACAGTTCTGGGAAGAAGAGGGAGACCGCACCGGCGCCTGGTTTTCTGGACTTCTACCTTGGTTCGTCTCTTCCTCATGCTTTCTTTTTTGTTTTGTTTTGTTTTGAACTTGGGATGTTGTGGCCCAGGCGCCCAGCCCAGCCCAGCCCATCCCTTTTTTTTTGTAATTAGGCCATCGGCCCCTTTTTTTATTTTGTAATTGGGTTGGGTTTGGGTCATTTGTTTTGAGCAACAGTGAAGAAACATTTTTTATTCTATTATAAAATATCACAAAATTGAGATGCCAACTACATTCTTAATAAATTGGACCGAATCATTTTTCTTAACTCCCTTGCGTAAAATATGGAATATGATGTAAGGTTGAATATATAATTCAATATTTTAATTAATTCACTACTTTGAAAATTCCAAATTGAATTAGCGGAAAAACATTCATGTAGTCCTAAAATTTATTGGATGTAAAAATGTATTCGACCCTGAATTACTAATTAATCGTTAAAAGTTTTTATCGACCCCATTTAGGCAACAAATGTTGTGATTTCATACACAAATAACTATCTTTTACGAAGAGTCTTAGATAATAATTTCAAGTAATTCATAAACCAACAGATAAAAAATAAATAAATTTTGATAGACAAAGCCAAAATAATATTATTAGCCCAATTATCTAATGAATAAATCATCATCCTCCCTACAACACATCATTTCAAATATAAAAACTTAATTCACGTCTAAATGTGAATTAAGTATTTTGGGTTGTATTAAATTACGTTTATATATATATAATTTTTACGTTTTTAACGACCTCGCTCTTACGATCGATCGCTGATTGTCGACGTTGACCGGTCAACGTCCGCCGGGGCTGAATTTCAATGCTGGGTCGCCACTGGATCCTCCTGTCTGCCACTGTGGACACTTGTCATCAAACCCCGCTACCAAGAGAGGATGCCAAATGGCCTTATACAAACTGATTGAGAGAATTCTTGCATAACAGCAGCAGTCTCCCTGACAAGTTGTGTAACAGGGGTTCTTTATGAAGCCGATGATATTGCTCAGCCTTCTTCCTACTTTTACGAACCAACTCAAGAATCGGGGGCCAATGCCATTAGAGCTCAAATCTGAATCTTCTGCACAGATGTTTCATCAACCAAAATAGATGGTAATTTCTTCTCAGTCGCAATAACACCACCATTAGCAGCTTTAATCCTAAAGATGTCTGACCAGATCCAATTGCAGTCAAGGCATGTCCAATCTGAACAAGCTTTCCTAAAGGGCTGAAAGTGGTTTGAGATAGAATTCTGAATCTCACCCATTGATTTCTAGATTAAACTTTTAACTGAGATCCTGTAGATTTAGGAGAATTTCTCCGACATAATGTGATTGCAATTGCAGTCTTGAATATGTTGATGGTTTACTTGTTATATTCTGGATCTCTTCTTTATGGTCTATCAAAGTTGTTATGCTGAAGACAATTTAATCTTCCACAAGGTATTTGTAACAAATGTTTTTGAGCGAGGAATTCCAAAACAACGACAAACATAAAATCTGTTGGGCAAAAATTATAAATCATTTACAAATGGTCAAATGTCAAACTTTATTTTCAACTACACATTCTAGAGGGTCCACAATTACTAACCGCTTTTTCACTACTCATTTCTATTTATTTATAAGTCAAACCGTTTACAAATTCTACCTTAATGGAGGCTTTTAGCTTTGTTCCCAATGATAATCAAAGCTAAACACCTAAGCATTCTCCATTTGAGAGCCAGTGTAAACCTTGTCACATCTCAACATCCCAAAGCGAGGCCTTGTATGCACAAGTATCTTGGAATCACGGGGAAACCCACGATTTTCCAAGAAAAGATCTCGACTCTTAAATTTCAATCATTTCCTTGTTCTGCTACCAAATTCAGTCCATTGTCCTGTTAGATTTTACTCAATTATATGTTTTTCATAATTTAAATATTTGAGAATTGACAACTTATTTTGTCACTTCACATGTAATGATTATGTAAATTTTCTACCCACTGATTCGTCGATTTTTGCATTTTGGTGGACAGTTCGGAGGCAATGGTTGTGGATATTGGGACCTCTGCTGATTGGATGAAGGTTAATGTGCAAAGAACTGTAAGTCTTATCTTGTATCTGTCATCTTGGGCATGATCTTAATTTGCTATTGTGTTGTGCACTATTTATAGAGATTAACTAGCTTAAATTATGTGTACAGAAAGACTGCTATGAAGTCTATGCTTTAGTTCCTGGGCTTTTGCGAGAGGAGGTAAGTGAACTAAATGTGTTATTTTCCCCTGTTATTTCAATAGTTGTCTGATGTAAAACAGTCTGTTTCAATTGTATTTTGAAAATGAAGAAGATATCAATTTAGTTGAAGAGCATGTTCCGAACCATATTCCAATAGCAGTCATGTGGTGGTTGCTTGATTGAAGCCCAACAATCTCTATGTTTGCAACATAGGAAAAAAAAATGTTACATGAGCAAATGAAACAACTCTTTTGAACAATCATAGGAAAGTAGGAGCAAGACTGGGATCTCAAAAATGTGAAAATAAAACTTTAGTAGCCAGAGTGGCTTGCTAGAGAGAGAAATTTGATCTAGGCATATCCCAACAGAAGCCATAGATGTGCGGAAACTTCAATTAGCAAGCTTCTTTCCACCTCCAAGTTGTAAAATGGGTAGGTCAGACATACATATGTAATTGACAATTCCGTTATTTTATTTTAAAATTCTTTTGGATGATTGAGTAAGATAATTTGTGGCGTCGAGCAATGTAGAAGAGAAGATGCACGGCCTTAAAGAGACCCTATGTGCATTCACGCTACGTCACAACTTTGTTACTTCCACGTGGAAAGTTTAAATCGTTGTTTCAATTTGACGAGGTTAAAAGTTTCTTGTACTCATAAGATAAGTCTTCTACCGACTCAGTTTTGAGACACTCACCGTCACATCTTCCCTTTCATGTCATTCATCATCTCTACTCCCAGTGCACCAGTAGCCCTAGCTTCCTGCTTTCAGTTTTTAACTCACGTCACAACTGTCTCCAGTTGGGAATCTAGTCTTCCACATCTTTCTGTATCAATTTTTCCAATTTTTTTTTTTTTTGATTAATGAATCGGATTTGTATGTCTTTGCCGCATCAGAAAAATGCATTTGAATCGTTTAAAAAAAGAAAGATTGCAACCTAGTGAGTTTGACTCGTGTCTAATATGTAGGGGTGTGCATGGAGCCCGACCAGACCACCGAATTGACTTTCAGGTTGGGTGAATTCCAACCTAAATACCTACTCAACCACCCCATGTACTGAGTTGGTTTGGGGGGTTGGTTTCATGGGTATTTTACATGTGAAAAATCAATTTATTTATTTATTTTTTATTGAAAAAAAAAAAAATCCTGCCTTACATTGATGGTTTCGAGTTAGGTCAAAGCCAAATGGAAATCGACCTAACTTACCCTTCGAACCGACCCGAGTTGGTTGGGTGAGCCAATCTAGTCAGGGTAATATGCCCAACCCTACCAATATGTGTCCACACACTACTGGTGTGTTGGAGTTCATGATTCATTGTCACTTTTTTATAAGGGGGAAGAAGATTCATTAGTGCTATAAGGTAGTAGTTGCCTATGTAGTTGGCCATTTTTCTTTATGATGTTTTGGTTTTAGAGCTAAATCCGAGGATTTTGATATGGAAAAGTGAGCTGATGCTTTCAAATCCTCGGTCTCTCGGTACACTTTTTGTTCACATCACAAACAATTTTGAAAATATTGGCAACATTGGTGTCGACTTTATCTTGGTGTAGTTGAATCAAGACGAGATTGTTTAAAGATTCCATTGAGTGAAGGGAAGGGACCATATCGGGTTTTGTTGATGGGATTTTTTTTTTAAAGCAAAACATCAACAAACCTCAGTGAATTTTCAGGCTCCACCAAGGAAGGCTGATGGGGGTTAGGATGCCCCGACCATATATAAAACCAAACTTACGAGAACTTGTTAACGGGATGCTTTAAGGTATGGATTTTGGTGGAAGGCAAGGTTGAAGGCACACAGGGTTCTGCACCTTTCCGAGTTGAGTGTGTCCTATTGCGACTTGTGTAATCTGTTACTTCCAATGGGGATGTCAAATTTTTAAGTCATTTCTAAATGACACTTTGGAAGAAGTTTACTTCCTCAAATATAGTGGTACTAGTCATCCACAGACTAATGGCCATAATGAAGTGGCTAATTGCCCACTTGGTAACATGATTCCATGTGTTTGTGGCGATAAGCCTAAGCAGTGCAATTCAATTTTACCACAAATTAAAGTTTCTTTCAGTAGTATGCCTAACTGTTCAACTAAACGAGCTCCCTTCGAGATAGTATATACGCAAGCACCTCGACACATCTTCGAAAAACAGGTTTCTAGTTGGATCTAATGGCAAACTAAAAGATAAAAAGATTGGTCCATTTGTGTATTGAAGAAAATTGGAGGCAATGCCTATAAGATTGATCTTTTGGTGGATATGAATATTTCATCCATGTTCAATGTTGCACACACTTTGAAATATTATTTGTAAGACTAATATTCTCTTACATCAACTCAAGGTTGAGTCCTTTTCAAGAGGGGGAGAGATGTAGGATAATCCTATATATAATACGATTTCCCGTCGTAACATGACATTATCTCCTTTTCTTTTTTCTTATTTAGAATAGAATTTCTTTGTTCTTTTATGTTAGGATTTTGTTTCCTTTTAGGATTTTAATTTTATTTCTTCTAGGATTTTAGTTTAGTTCCTTATATTAATGAGATCGGAGAATTATTTTGCGTATATAAACGAAGACTTTGATTCTCTACATATTTTTGAGTTTTTGAACACCAGTTTTGTTTAGAGTGGGGGAGACTTTCTTAAAAAGAATGTTGAATTTAGGTTAATCAATCCAATTAGGCCGAGAAGTGATCTTTGGATAATAATCAAGTAGCACTGAGAGTACAATTGAAGAATGATTTGGGGAAGCACTTTTAGGTGGAGAGATAAGTTCAAGGCAAAAGGAAAGTGTTAAACGGGTGAAAGAGGAGTACATCAACTTTAAGTTTATGTTTGAATGGTTATATCATAGATGTTGGGGGAGTTCTTTAGAGGCTATGTGGAGCAAGAATAGATTTTATATGACTTTGCATAAAGAGGAAATGAGTATGGTATGCTTGAGAGTTAGATTGTTGACCTATTTCCCCCGAAATAGGATGTCGCTTGAGAGACTGTTCATAAAGGAGGATTTGAGGAAAGCTATATTTGAGATGGATGAAGAGCACTTGAACCAAATAATTTGCATACTATGTGCAAGCATCTTGGAATTGGTGGATGATCTTATGAGAGTGTTTGTTGAACATTTTATTAATAGGATTGTGTGGTTTACATACAACGAATTAGAGTAAAGCTGACAATTTTTATGCCTATTTGCTTCGTGACTAGATTTCAATTTGTATACAACTTTGAGAATTTATTGGAGTTACCTTTTAGCATAATAGGTCTCTTTGCCCTGTTTTTGGCAATCTCTTGTGGAAACAAATTAGAACATCGAAGGTTCGAACCCCTACGGCAGCTGGAAGGCAACATCTATGTTGGAAGGCAGAGGTCCACGTGGAGGAGAATTGCCGAATATCCGACTAAGTGTGTATAAGCTGTGAACGCATCCGGATTAACCCGGGTGGCGAACCAGGGGGGAAAGTTGCCACTTCTCAGGATTAGTCGGGCGAAGCTTGGACACTTGAGTCATAAGAAAAAAAAACATATTTTTAGCAAAGAGTGCTGAAAAAAAAAAAAAAGAAGAGGGAAATCAAATTTGATATTTTCGCCATTCCTGTCAAAAAGTAGTGGACAAGAACTATATTTCTGACAATGGGACAAATGCATGCATTTTTGGTTAACCTTTCTGGATATTACGTTCTCTGAGACGTGTTCTCTGTGAACAGTCCTTACGGGCCAGAAGATTTTCAGAAGTTTGAAGTACGTATTTCTATTTCCAGTGAAGCCCCGTTTCAAATTCTTGTGAAATACTTGATACACCATCCGATTCTATCTTAACAAGATTGCAAGAATTTTCTTCGATTTTTTTCTATAGATCTTTTGAGATTGGTGGGAGGTGGGGCGGCAAGGGAGAAGGGACTATTGACGAGTAGATTGAGTTTTAAATTTTTTGGGGGCTGTAAAATTATTCCTGATGCAACTTCAAGTTTTGATGATAAGATTTTGAATTGTTTAGATAGGAGTTTTTGCTTTTGTTTCTAGTATTATTACCGTATACTCCACCATTCTTAGGTGGTTTTAAAAACGGTTTATATTCCTTGTTGATATCAGGTGCGCGTCCAGTCTGATCCTGCGGGGCGTTTGGTTATATCTGGTCAACCAGAACAACTGGATAATCCATGGGGCGTCATTCCTTTCAAAAAGGTAACTTGGCTAGTTATTACCAAATCTGATGATTTGAGTTTCAATCTGTCTTTGAATATTTCATTACATTTCATTTCAATTTCTGCATTTATTTGTTCATAGCTCAAAAATTTGACCCTAGATGACATTAAAACTTGTCTTTTTTCCAGGTAGTCACCTTGCCTACTAGAATTGATCCTCATCAGACGTCAGCTGTGGTGACCCTTCATGGGCAGCTGTTCGTTCGAGTGCCCTTTGAGCAGTCAGATATGTAAAAGGTAGTTTTAGTTTAATTTTAATTGACTTGCTCGAATGGCATCTTTTGGGATCTGTGGAACACTTTCTAATTTCGCAAATGCCACCTATACTTCCAGTTTGTATTTACAGTATCAAAATAGAAATTATGTTTATTTGCCTTTACTTACCTCGTGGATGAAATAATTGAAGATTTTGAGTCTTTACCAATGTTTTGAAAATCGACTTGGCATTGACTCGGAAAAGGCTAAGGATCAATGGTCAAAAGGTGATCGGACCGGTTATAATGAACTAAGAAATAAATATACCAAACAATTTGAGAAAAATACGTTAATTTTATAAGATTAATTAATATATGTAGCTAAAAGACTTATAAATTTGACTATATTTAATTTTCATTATACCTACTTCTAATCTCAAAAAAGGAAAAAAGAAAAAAAAAGAATGATAAAAAAAAATTGAGACAATAGGTATAGCTAAAGTTTCAACATATAATTTATATAGCATTTTAGATTGTGTTTAGGTTATTTTTTCCCTACTGCATAAAAAAAATAAAAATAAAAACAGTTTTGTGGTTACCGTAGATGCAATAGTAACCATTAAGATGTTGCTGTCCATTTTTTCAATTTTCACTCCTCCAATTTTATAATTTCATGTCTTATACACGTTTTATATATATTCATTTTCATATCTTTTTTTTCTATCTGCTATGAAAAAAGACTTATTGGAGTTTGAATAATTTGATTTGTCTTTCTATTGTGAAGAATTTGATTTTATCTTGGAAATTGGTTCCAGACATCTTAATTGCGTTTTAAAAAATAAATAAAATATCTCTGCGCAGCGCGGACTNTTTTTCTATCTGCTATGAAAAAAGACTTATTGGAGTTTGAATAATTTGATTTGTCTTTTTATTTTGAAGAATTTGATTTTATCTTGGAAATTGATTTCAGACAAAAGTGCAAGATGTAAAACTAAGCAAATGGAGAAAAATTATGAATTTCTTAAGAAACTGTGAAAGCAAAACATGATGGTATACGAATTGAGGAATATTTTATGTGTTGAGTTTATTCATGGCCATGAATTCTTATGTATATTGAATAACAAAAATAGTGGTAGCTATTCCGCATCTATGCTAAGAAGGCTTATACGAAGATATAGCATTCACATCTATGCTAAGAAGGCTTATACGAGGATATAACATTTTTTGTATTACATCGTTTGTTGATTGCAGAGCTCGTTTATTTCTATTTAGGTAATGTTAATTCAGGTTCAATCAGTGAATATAAATTTTTTGTTATTCTACAGATTTCGTGCTTTTATAATGAAGTGCAAAGTAAACCCATGTATTTAGAATGAAATGATGTTTACAGAACACGAACAAGATTATCGAATAGGGCAACATTTGGAAATATTGTTTACTTCATGAGAGAGAAAAGTGATGAATTGAAACATCTTAATTGTTACAGATTGTATCCGTGCTTCCGCGCAGCGCGGAGACATGACGGGCACCGTAGCGCGGATATAGCATTTTTTGTATTACATGGGTTTTTTTTTTTTTTTTTATTTCGGT
>CAIGRK010201047.1:0-13044 GCA_903798315.1 Fraxinus greggii | reverse complement strand
GAGCAAAACATATATATTATATTTGGAAAATGGTTTCCTTTTATTTCAAAAATACAATTTAATTAAAATTAAAATCAAGCAATGACCCACCGGTTGAACCGTCGTCCCACTGGTTGAACCACTGACCCGATGATTTTTCCGGGTCAATCACCGGGTTGGGTTTAAAAACTATGGTTAGAAGTATAAAAATATAACCCATTGTGCTACATGTATATAACAACTTATATAATTGTTTACCAACAGATGATATAACGAGATTTAATTAGATCAAAATCTCATAAATAAAGTTCACCATTTCCATTTCGACACCTCATCATTATGTAAAACATTGTGTAAATAGTTATGTGCAACAAATATTTTTCCAACAAAATTTATAGGGATAAAAACATACGAAAACATGAGGCAATTTATAGTTTATAAACATAAGGCAAACTACAAGATCATTATACAGATAAAAACAATGTGAATTTGGATAATTTCCTTACAGAATATTTTATTGTAATATGGTTATAAAAACGAAGATATTTGTCCATGTCTATTCGTAAAATAAAAAATAAAAAATATTTGATAATTGAAATATTCTGATGATTTATCGAATAGGAACTCGTGAAACGCTCAACAAAATTGTAAATTACTTGAAAAATGAATTTAGAAAGACTTGATATAAATCGATTTTTGTCTTGGATTGAAAATTGAATATTTTCAAGAAAGATTATTTGTTCATCAATCTTCATATACTAAACTAGTATTAAAACGTTTTTATATGAATAAAGTACATCGCTGGCTTTACCTATGCTCATTTGATCACGATATGAAAACTATAAATTTCACCTACTTGAAGATGGGAAAATAGTTCTTGGGTTCTATAGTTACATACTTAAGTGCTATAGGCGTATTAATTTATCATGTAAACTGCACTCAATCAGATATAACTATACACCAACTATTAGAAGACATTGAAGTGATGTTAAACACATTCATTATTACCTAAGAGCAATATTCTGAAAAGCGTAAAGTGTGGCTAGTCATGAAAATCAAGATTTAAGTCAAGCTTTACGAGACTAAACATAAAAAATATTTTCTAATTTTTAAAATCATTTTCAAAATTATTTAATAATTAAAATAATACATACCCAACAGATAAAATTGTAAAATACTATATTTACTTAATAATTTCTATAATTAGTCAACTATATAATTTTTAATTTTTTGAAATGCAAAAGTGAGACTATTTTTTTTTATAATTTCAACTTCCAACTAGATGACTTATATTTGAAATTTTCTAAAGTGTTTCATTTTTTATTTTTGAATAGATAAAATCATTTAAAACTTGAAACTAATGTCAAATTAAAAGGCTTTAAAAAAAGAAAAATTAATGAAGCGCCAATATGCGCTTATTGTCAAAGCGTGATATTTCGTGCCTCGTGTCTAGGAAGCGCCTAGGTACCGCATTGGCGGGATTTTAAGGACACCGCCTAAGAGGTATTGTTGACATGAGATTGTTGAATTCACAAAAAAATAAGATTTTCTTTTGTAGGATATGCATATTAGGTTATCTCTAATTCTTTAGTAGGATATGCACATTAGGATATTCATGAGAAATCATATTTCTTCAAAATTCTTTTATATTCATGAGCTTAAGTAGAATAGCAGACCTCGATATTTAACAAAATTCACAAGTGATAATGTGTCTAACTTATTTATAGAAATATTGCTGTCATCTACATTCAAGAAATTGGTACTCGGGGACTAAAATGCATCGACTGAATAATCTGTAGTGGTATCACCAAATGGAGTAGCTATTCTCTTTTCTCTTAATCCAGATTTTGTCCTACTGGACTTCTATGACAATGTTTTAATTTGGTAACATATTTTCATTATACTCTAAAATTTTAACAATTAATTGTATTCTTTTGCCCTTTGGTTTAATTTGTCCCTCTTAAGTTCTTGACAAACAAGATTTTTAACAAAGAGTTTTTGTTCAAATAGTAATCAAATGAACAATGTTATAAAATTATGAGATAACTATTAATGACTATTAAGCCCCTGTTTGGTACCAATTCTCTTTCTCATTTTTATTTTTTATTTTTTCATTTCCACTACACATTCTTCAAATAAAATAATATTACACACAAATCTAAAACTTTTCATCACTTTTCCACCACACATTCTCTCATCAATCACTATTCCAAAATTTTTCAACCCATTAAAATGATAATGTGTTTGTCTTCCATTAATGTGAGAAAAATAGAGTAATGAATAGTATTTTTTGGAAAATGTGTGGTTGAGAATTAAAGTAACTTTATTAGTTTGTGTGTAGAATATTTTATTGGGTGCATGTGTGGTAAAAAATCTTACTGTAGCAAATAATGTTTTAAAATAATGGTAAACAAACAGGAGTTGGGTGTCAAACACTTTCTTAAGTCCTGTGAGAATACTTAAATAAATCTTACTTCCTCTAGAAGTTTGTTTTCATCAGTTTATAATTCTCATTGAAACCATAAATATATGGGTCAATCGCTTTACACTTCAGTCTTTTACTCTTATTTTACTTTCTTCTTCTTTTAATTTCACAACGGATTTGATATTCTTAATTGATAATTTCTGTTTTGGAGACGTTAATATGATTTTATATGAATCCCTGTTTGGTAGTGATTTTAATCGAAGTAAAAGCCAATAATTAATTTTAACCACACTAGTCAACGTTGAACGTGCGTTGCACGTTATTATGAAATGTTTTATAAATGCCGTAAACGTGATATTTAAATATTCGTGAATTTTAATTAATTTAGAATTAATATTATGAAATATATACGTGACAATGAATGTTAAATTATTTATCTAATTTTCAATTAAATGAAGATGTATGACAAATACGATACATAAATTAACATGAACGTTAATTAATTTAGAATTAATATCAATGAATATTTACGTAACAATGAATGTTAATCACTTATATTAAATGAATATAATATAATTTTCAATTAAATGAAACTGTAAATAATGGCTGCATTGAAATTGAAATTAATATTAATTAAATGAATGTGAATGTTAATTAATTGTTAATAACATGGACATGAACGTGAATGTGAAACTTTAATTAATATTAATTAAATAAACGTGAATATTAATTAATTATAGTATTTATTACATTTTGTAAATTAAATACATATTGAAAAATGAAAAGTAAGATATTAGTGAAATAACTGAATTGTAGTAGGGTCATAATCACCCAAAAAATGATTCTTACTTGACGTGATATTTAATATTTTATAGATATTTTATAGGACTTATAACTTTGCAACCACATATTTCAATAATTTTTATCAAATCTTCTAAAAATTTGATTTTAATCTCCAAATAATGGCTAAATGGACCTAATTTTTTTGTGCTCTCTCTTGTGAAAAAATATTGTTTAAACTTCTTTATCTTTTGTCAATTTTTCATGAACCAAGTCACAATCGAATGGTTTATTTTCAATTCAGTTTCGTAATCATATTTGAAACCAATGATTCCATTTATAATATTCCAATTGTTCTCGAAACCGGACCATCCACCAGTATGCTAAATCTACCGCAGGTAGGCAAATTAGTTATCCTCGTGCTACTCAGCAATTCTAGGAAGTCTTCTTCCAGAAGATGAAATATCTTCCATTGAATTGGGTAAGTTAAAGATGGAGCACTTTGTGAAGAAAGGTGTCTAAATACTTATTCCAAAATAAAGACCATTGCTTTTGTGGTACCAAATTGTAATGCGGTGTAAAGTTGAGGTAACCTTTGGTGTAATTGAGTCCACAACTGAAAAGGGAATTGATCTATTGTTCAGTGGGTAAGATACAAACTTCTTATTGTTGTCGTGACACACAAAATCATAAGCATGGTTTTCTGAATGTATGATTGTTGCAGAAAAGCACAAGGTAATCTTGTCACGTCAGCAGTGAGAAATTTTTATTATATTCACCATGAATAGGAGATATATGTCGATTATCACATTATTTTAACTTGCATAAGAGTTACACATTGTGAACGTGTATATCAGCATGACAACCTCTTATTCTAATAGTCCATAAGCTTCGTGATGTCTATATAAAGCATGTTTCTTTGCTAAACACTTGCAAATGCTCATTATTGCGCACTGATATTACTGTTTTTAATTTTGTCCCGCCAAAATTCAAGAGAGTCAGTTGCAGGCATGGCCGTGGTCGAAAATGGGCTGAGAACCATGTGGATCTTAAAGGGAACCCAGTTCTTAGATCTAAGAGCGGTGGATGGACTGCCTGTTCCTTCGTTGTTGGTACTTGCCTCTCTTCCATTCTTTGTTCGTTAGTATGGATTAACAGTATTGGATGGTGTCAGGAAAAGCAGAAATTTAAATCTTGATATTTATATTGTCGAGTTTTGTCTAGAACTGCATACCAGATATGAAAATACATAAATTTTTAGAGAATACTTGTATTGTCCCTGCTTTTTACAACACTTGTTGATAACTCGAGTGCATGTGATTCAACCATGGTGCAGTGTATGAGATTTTAGAAAGAATGGCTTATTGTGGTATATCAGCAAATCTGGTACTATATTTGACCCGGAAGTTGCATCAAGGCACAGTCGCGGCCTCGAATAATGTCACATATTGGGTTGGTGCTATTTGGATGACTCCTATCTTGGGTGCATATGTTGCAGATGATCATCTTGGCCGTTACTGGACGTTCTTGATTGCTTGTGCAATATACTTCATGGTATGTCTCCTGTTTAGTTCAACTAATTTGAACAAGATGTAATGAAAGTAAAATTAATCTTCCTCATCCATAATTTCGACTTCCAAAGTTCTACTTACTTCTAGCTAAAGGTGAACAATGGGTATTATAAGTCAAAATCACAATTAGGAGGAAGAACTCATGAACCAATTACTCGTCTTTGGTTAACTACTTGATTTGGGGTTCTTTCTAGACTTGCTAGTGTAGCTAGTTTGACTTTCTCGTTCTCTGAGTTTTCTTCCTTCATGTTGTTCATAATGTTTTTTGAATCCATTTTCACATTCTTTTACCTAAATGAAGTTTAAAAATCAGTAACCAAATACACGAGGAATTATACCCTTTTCAGCACCAAGTCAGAGATATATTGACAAGAAAGCTTATATAAAGACTTTCTTGCAGGGAATGTGCCTATTGACACTAGCAGTTTCCGTACCAGGACTAAGACCTCCTCCCTGCGATGACATCAATGTAACTGATTGTCCCAAGGCCACAACGCTACTGCTCTCTACATTTTAGCTATTGGGACAGGTGGAACAAAGCCCAATATCTCGACCATCAGAGCAATTCGATGATTTTGATCCAAAGGAGAAGGCCCATAAACTTTCCTTCTTCAATTGGTGGATATTTAGCATTTTCTTTGGGATACTTTTTGGCAACTGTGTTCTCGTTTACATTCAGGAAAATGTGGGTTGGGCCCTGGGCTATGGTATTCCAACTGTTGGACTTGCAATAGCTATTTTGGTTTTCTTGGCCGGAACTCCCTTCTACCGGCATAAGAAGCCCGATAGGAGCCCGTTTACACGAATGGCCCGAGTTATAGTAGCTGCTATAAGGAAATGGGAGTTCCCATCCCTGAAGATCCCAAGAAATTGTATGAATTTGATATAGAAGAGTACACAGAGAAAGGAAAATTCAAACTTGAACCCACACCCACCTTAATGTCTGTATTGTCATTTGTTATATAGCTATGTTAAATATCACAAATAAATGAATAATGTGCAATTTTGATGCAGGTTTCTAAATAAAGCTTGTGTACAAACCAATTCCAATAGTCCATGGATGCCATGCTCAGTCACTGAAGTTGAGGAAACAAAACAAATGCTGCGAATGCTCTCAATATTAATCACCACATTCCTTCCAAGTGTTATGGTGGCTCAAAGCAACACACTGTTCATCAAGCAAGGCGCCACCCTAGACAAAAGCATGGGGCATCTCAAACTTCCCCCTGCCAGTTTAGGCGCATTTGTGACACCATGCTCATCTGTCTCATACTTTATGATCGCGTATTTGTCAAGACTATTCGAAGGTGGACTAAAAATCCGAGAGGCATTACTCTCCTTCAGAGACTAGGGATTGGTTTTGTGCTTCACATTGTCATTATGGTAATAGCCTCGGTAACTGAAAAGCACCGGCTCATTGTAGCCAAAAAACATGACCTAGTCGAAAGTGGAGGACAGGTTCCATTGACAATATATATCTTGCTTCCCCAATTTATACTCATGGGAGTGGCTGATGCATATGCAGAAGCAGCGAAGATTGAGTTTTTCTACGATCAGGCACCCGAGAGCATGAAAAGTCTCGGAACTTCATATTCGACGACTAGTGTGGGAATTGGGAACTTCCTCAGCAGTTTTATTCTTTCGACTGTTTCTCACATCACCCAGGAGAATGGTCACAAAGGATGGATACAAAATAACCTTAATGCCTCTCGACTTGATCTATACTTTGCATTTCTTGCAATGCTGAGTTTCTTGAATTTTATCGTCTTCTTACTAATCGCAAAGTTGTATCGATATAAGGATGTGTTAAGGGATATATATCCTACATCGATAAATGATGTTGACACAGACCAATTTATAAAGATCTTGGACTACTCCTCTTAACAATGTTGACCTTTTAAGATGGAACCCCAATTCTTAACATGGTATTAGAGCCCATTATGCTCCAACGAGCGATTCGATCTCGTTAAGACTCCAAAAGTGAGCACGTGAATTTCAAGATTGATCTACTCAAATGAGCCACCATCTTGCGGGGGCGTGTTAAGGGATATATATTCCATATCGATAAATGATATTGACACAGACCACTTTATAAAGATCTTGAGTTACTCCTCTTAACAAGGCTGACATTTTAAGATGGAATCCCAATTGGATGAAGTTTCCAACTCAATGGAAGTGCTTAAAGAAGAACTCGAGGGCTTAAAGTCGAAGAGCCACGTGGAACTAGTAGCTCACTGGATTAATTAAGCATTTAAACAAGAATCCTGGCTATCTACAATTAGAAAGAATGTAGAAATCCATTTTTGGTGGGAACAATTTCTGGGCCATCAAATGATGCCAAGGTGAATAGCTGAAGTAAGGGTACATTGAAGGCTTAGGTTGATCAGGAATCAATTATTTGCTGGTTTATATACCTCTGGCTATTATTAATAGATATAACTTGGTTTAAATATGATTATTTGCTAATATAAATTAAATTTTGACACATTGTTTATATGTTCATAAGATCTTGTGTTAAAAGGGATATTGTTTCCATTCTTTGTTAATTGGAATAGATGAAAATATCACCGACAGATTTAGCAATGAGCCGAAAAGAGCTCCAGGAAAGAATTATACATCCAACCCCATATTTACCAGAAACGAAATTTAGTTTGTTGTTGTAAATGAAAACCGAATAATGGAATCTGCATAGAGTTTTCCAAGGATGTTTCAAGTAATGTCTCAAATCTCAACAATTACAATTAGTGAACTTGAGAAAATATACATTCTAAGTATCTGTCTGAACAGTAGATCACCCAAGATGTACAAAAGAAAAGGCGAAAAAGAATCAAATTTTGCTTTTCCCACCAAAAACTTAGTCCAAGTGCTCTCAAATCACCAGCTTTATCTTTGAATATTACTGAATTTATATACTATGAGAAAATTTATAAAGCAATTTTCTTTACATTCTTCATCAAATTTTAAACCAAACATTTTTTTCACAATTATCAAAAGAACTCAATTAGTTCTGTTAGTTTCAAATTCATACCTTGCAAATTTGCAATCTTGAATGACTCTCACCCCCTTCTCTTTGCTAATTGGAATGTTCTCTTCAAGAAATGATTAGCAGCTCGATCGTTCCTATAGCAAAGAATCCTCAGCATCGTATTAGGATCTGATCGATTCCATTTTCCAGTAGTCGGAGGCATAGGCAGCTTCTGGCCTACACCAACAACGCCTATTCCACTGGCTTCACAAGCCACAATACTGAAATCTTCGACTAATTGCTCAGTCGACTGGCCCATCAATGCTATGACACCTTCCACCGTCTCAGCCTCCGTTTCCACCACATCCTCGACTATCAAAGTTTCTCCACACGTATAAAACACTCGTTTCAAATGATCAAAGTCTTCCTCGATCATTGGGTGATCAAACCTTGAAAAGATTCTAGAGCTTCCCCCTGCTAGCAAAACCATAAGGTAGGCCTCAAAAGATGCCTTCATTACTTCTTTTAGTGCGAGTGGTTGAGCACGATCAGTAACTATGGCACACAAAAGAGTAAGATTCTGCTTGAGTATTCTTAATGCTGGCCTAATGCGTGAGTTTGTTACATCACCAACAAATAGACTTCCATAGAAGACAGAGTTTGAGTCGAGGAATATTAAACGATAGGCAGCAACTTCTGACACGTGCTGAAAGGATACTTGTATAGATGATCGGCTATGTTCAAAATAGGAACGGCTAAATTGTCTACTTCTGTTATTTAGCTGGTTTTGGGGTGATGGAGTGACCTTCGAGGAGAGGGATAATGTTTTGTCGAGGGAGTGGAGCTGAGACTGAAGGTAATGTAAGGTGTTAAGCCGAATGTAAAGGCGTTGTGTTCCACGACTAGTTGAAGGGCGTGGGTGATTTCCATCATCTATAATATTTTGGTTTGGATCTTCTACTCCAACACTGCATGCTGCTCTTTTCCACAGTTTGAGGAATTTCGAGTTATGACTACATCGTGTTAGAGGAGGGAGTGTAGGGAGATAACTCTGCTTTGATCCTGTAAAAGAAATGAAAGATCAAGTAATTATCTTGTCAAATAAAGTTTAGACTTGGATTGTGCAAAAGAATCTCTTTAGATGTCAAATTTGAAAGCAAACTCTAACTAGTACACCTTTACTCCAAATAAAACTATGATGCTGTGTTTGGTAAAGTGAATTGGGCACTACTGGACAATATCAAAGAAGATGAAAAAATATTTAATATCTTGTCACCATACTATCTAGTCATGTCTAGTAATACGTATCAAACATGCAATGAATTTGAAGGGTTAGTTCTTACCACATGATGTGACAAATGTAATGTATTCTTTGAAGAGATGCTCCAAGCCATCAGCAAGATCAAAAATTAAATTTTCTGATTTGTTTACTGGAATTTCGAAGAAGTTCTCCACTGCTTCCTTGGAAAATTTGATCAGGTCTACTGCTGAATGTGCATATGGCTCGGTTTTGGACTTTGGATTCCATGTCTAGACAAAATTTCAAACAAACAGTTACTTATTTGCTCTTCAGTGCTAAAATGCATATACAGGCTAAATTATGCTTACAACTAACGTATTGTATGCTTACTTCTGTGTCTTTTGATCTCTGGAAAAACTCCTTTCCCTTCTTCAACCTTTCATGAATCCAGTGTTTCATTAACCTTAGAAGGATTGAATCTACTTCATAAGGAACCATCTCTCTTACAATAGCTTTCCCTCCATCTTCACATTCCCCCGAGTCCTCAACCACCATCTGAATCAACAACTTCTCGAGCCTCCCTGCTCTCTGCAATATCGAGATAGTTTCGTTCGTGAGCAAGGGTGTCCCAGTTAGATATTGCTTCAACAAGGTTCCATAGCAAGAGTGCAGAGTCACTGCAGCAACTCCAGCTGCAATAGGGTGCCATTTCTTGAGAACATGACTGAATATTTCCTTTTCCTTTGCAGCCAATTCTTCGGTTTTGTTAGCTAACTTAATGAGAACCTGGCACACTTCTTGTGCTTCGAGAGCTTCATAATTCACACACTGCTCATCAAGCATCTTTTAATCATAATAATATGTCAGCATCAACAAAGATATCAGAAAAAAATGTGTATTCTCAAGTTAAAACACCAGAGGTCACAGAACTTGTAGCAAAGCTTCGCGTCGTTCACTGCACTTCATTTTTTTTTCCAGGTTGGGTGTTTGAACTTTGATTTCATTCCCAGATGGTCACTGAAGTTGAACGTTTGTTACAATTTGATCATTGTGTCCATGTTCATGGTTTGACAATGGAAAAGCTGGCACGATGACCACATAGTTGGCAAATAACCAGACTACCATGCCTCCTTTTCTCTTTGTCAAATTCCTCGAAATGGACATAATGACTAACTTGAAACAAAGGTTAAGTTCTATGACAAACTTGAACAAAAATGAAGTATAGTGATGACCAACATGAATTTCACAAAAAGTTTAGCCTTCACCAATGGACTCATATTTTAAATTATACAAACCTTGGCAAATGCATTCCTCAATGAAGATCGGATATAGCGATCTATCCTATTTCCATCCGAGTCATTAGCCACTTCCCCCTTTTCTAGTTGTGCTTCTGAAATATATCCAGGGACATCTTCTTCTAAAATCTTGGTAGCCAAGAAAACTAAGGGAAGAATGTTTTCCATTATCCCGACTGATCCTCTTTCAAAATTTCCATGGTAATCGAGCAATCTCTGCTCCAACCACCTCTTCATTTCAGTCAATACGGAAGCCAACATTATCACATACGTAGGTTCTCTGTCAACTTTCTTAGCATCATTTGCTACTTCTGTTAACATAGCAAGGGATGCACTTAGTAGATCCGACTCCATCTGTCCTGTCATGATATATTGCTCAAACAACACCCAAGTGAAACACAAATTATGTATTGATCTATTGATTCCCAATGTAGACCATGTTTTCTTCATAAGCTCAAGCAATTCATCGACTTCATCAACGACTAATGTTTCATCCTTTATGTCGAAAATCGAGTAAAGGAGGGCAATGTAGACATGAACATTTAGAGGGTAGCCATCAGCCCAATGGCACACATCTGTAGGGGAGCCGTCAGGGCTTCTCCAAGCTAAGGACATAACACAATTGCATAGCGATTTCATGGTTTCTGAATTCTTTCCTGTGTCTATTGCCTTCATCTCAGAAGCCTGATTTATATCTCTTAATTTCGTAGCAAATTTGTTAGATTTGTCAATTGGAATTGCAGGCTGTATTAGAAGTCCAGCCTCGAGGATTTTAAGCTGACGCTTCTGCCACAAATGATATTCGTGAGAATCGTTAAATTCAGATGGTTTTAGGTGGCGTAGTAGCTCTAGAGGAAGAATTATCGTCTCTGCACGCCTTCCCATCTTATCAAATTAATAAGCCAGTGTTAGTTACAAATGCCATTGGCTAACTAATATATAATATACTGCACAAATCAAAGAATTACATCCAAAACTCCATTAAGGGTGAACATAAATTCTTGATCCAACGACAAATAATAATTAAACAGTATTAAATCATATATTCTTATGATTTTTGAATATATAGCTCCCATTTTCTGATTCTATATGCATGCTGTGGCATAATTTCATCAGAAAATCTCCATTTTAGTTTCTTTTACAACAATGCAAGGATGGCTGGGGACACCGTAAGTTGATTTCTTTTGCACTTTTAGCTCAAGATTAGGCCGATTCCCTCCAAATCTAATATATTCATTTATTATTAATAAAATATGCATCTACAGTTATTACGTACTTGGCCAACGAGGGTCCTCATCAGAGTTTTACGTAACCTATTGTCAATCTGCTCCGTCACCCTCATTTGTTGTCTGGCTATCTCGGCCGCCGTCATCGGTCGCCTCATCCTCGGCTGCGGCGCCGTACTGAAGGCCACCAGGCGGGGGCTCGATACCGTCCCGCTCGCAGCACTCGGCGACATCGGGTTAGACCCACAGGAGCTGGACCGCCGGGAAGAAGGATTAGACCGCTTCATCATTTTCAAACCCAACGCCCTTTTAACCCTGCTGTTCACCGCCATTCCCACACCGGGTGACTTCATTGGAGAACCCAGCCCGATTCCGTCTCCTCCATCAGAGGGATTATAATACGTGAGGGCGCTCCTTCCACCGAACCCCGGTGACGACCGGCAAGCCGTGAAGAAAATCTCATACGCAGCCTCCCGCAAATCATCCCTGTCAAGACCGTCGAGCTTCCCGAATGGCCATGAAAGGTCCTTCGCCAGCTCAGACCCGGACCCATCCGGGTCGGGTCGTGGACAATAATGGGTTTTGTTAGGCAACCGGATGTGTTGGACCATTGTGGGGTCAAATATCCGTCCGATAAGAATATTCCGGCGACAAGTCGTTAGATATCCGACGGAAGAGACGGGAGAGAGAAATTGCAAAGCATATATGTATATTTTCTCTGATGGAGGACAAGAAAGATGAAAATGAGAAGGGAATATTAGAGAGGAGAGAGAGTATTATGGTTGGTTGGTTTATAGTTATGCGAAGAATACGAGGAGGCAAAGGCGGTAGAGAGTTAGCAGACACACTGAGATAAAGGTGGCACCCGTCTGTTTGAAGAAATTAGAAAAATAAAATATATTATTATAAAAAGAGAAATGATCCGTAAGCCTCCATTTGACCACCAAATAAGAAAAGTAAATTAGGCCAATACCCTAAAGGGCACCAATTAATCCCGTTGGTCCGGGTTAAAATTTGATTTTAATTTAAGTTAAAATCAAACAATCAATATTAACCACATTTTTCATGGGTCTCATAACTTTTCAATCACATATTTTAATAACTCCTATCACAATTTATTGAAAATCTAATTTTAATTCCCACCAAACACCCTCTAATAGACGTAAAATAAATTAACACCTTTAATGACTGTAATTTATATGTACGAAAGTCGACCCAAAACCAATTGCTTACAAAGAGAAAGCGTCAAACCACCTAAAATTCCCAAACGATGTGTTTAAAGAGTGGAATTTGCCAGATTTGGAAAAATGGGGACTTGAGTTGTCTATGGCTGTGCTAGAAAAGAAGCTTGCAGCGATACATTATCATAGCGTTACATTATCATAGCTAGAAGTAATAGATGTTTTCAATGTGGGTAATGTAGGAGTATGGTAAGGTTGGATATTGGAGGGGGTGTACATTGTTGTTATAATGAGAGAACATATGAAGTTTGTGATGATAGAATACCACAATCACATAAAATGATTATAGATCCATATGCTTTAATCAAATCATTTTTATCAT
>CAIGRK010200957.1:0-11745 GCA_903798315.1 Fraxinus greggii | reverse complement strand
ACTTCAGCTTTATCACTGAGTTTGACCATCTTTGCATCAGGAACATAAGTGTAACACACACTCCCAATCACCTTTATATGTGACACTTCAGGTTTAGCCTCATACAAAGCCTCATATGGTGTCTTTTTCTCCAAGGATTTTGTTGTCTAACGGTTGAGAAGATAGACCGCTGTATTGACTGCCTCTGCCTAGAATTCTTTGGGAACTTTCTTTTCAATCAGTAAGTACTTGGCCATCTCCATTACCGTCCTATTTTTCCTTTCACTTACACCATTCTGCTGAGGGAAATAAGGGAAGGTTAATTAATGCTTAACTCCTTCAGCCTTACAGTAATCATCAAACTGCCTACAGCTGTACTCAGAACCATTATCAGTTCTTATGGCCTTTATATTGCATCCACTTTCATTTTCTACCATGTTTTGGAATGTTTGGAACATAGTTGCAGCTTCAGACTTAGCCTTTAAAAAGTAAACCCAACACATTCTAGGGAAATTATCAATGAAAATGATGAAGCACCTGCTGCCATTCAATGTAGTGATCCTCATTGGTCCATAGATATCTGAATGCACTAACTCAAGCTTATTAATAGCCCTTCTTGATTGATTCTTATAGATGGCAATCTTGTTTGTTTTCCAAGTTGACAGACATTATAGATACAGGCATCATCAGTGACTTTAGGCAGATTTTCAATAAGGTTAAGATCATATATTTGCCTTAGTAAAGTCTGGCTAGCATGACCAAACCGTCTATACCATAAAGAAGATTTACTTTCTTCAGTTAAACATGCTTGAGTAGTGTCATTTTTCCAATCTATAGGAAAGCTCTTATTTCTCATTTGAACTGTCATTANTAATAGCCCTTCTTGATTGATTCTTATAGATGGCAATCTTGTTTGTTTTCCAAGTTGACAGACATTATAGATACAGGCATCATCAGTGACTTTAGGCAGATTTTCAATAAGGTTAAGATCATATATTTGCCTTAGTAAAGTCTGGCTAGCATGACCAAACCGTCTATACCATAAAGAAGATTTACTTTCTTCAGTTAAACATGCTTGAGTAGTGTCATTTTTCCAATCTATAGGAAAGCTCTTATTTCTCATTTGAACTGTCATTAACTCCTTTCCAGTTTCATCTAATATAGTGCAGGCTTTTTCTTTAAAAATCAAGGCATGATTTTTCTCCAACAATTTCCCTACACTAATTAGATTTTGATCTATCTCAGGCACATATAAAACATCAGGGATATGTTTATGACCTATTGAAGTCTGAACATCAATCATTCCTATGCCGTTCACTTTTACAAAGTCACAATTCCCCACTTTAAATCTGGATTTGTATGCTTCATTCAGTTCTACGAAAATGTTGGATTCTACAGTCAAGTGCAACCACTATCCAATAAATAGGTTTCAACCTTACTACAAGCCTTGATAGTAGAGAACAGATGCTCCTCTGGCATTTCATCCAGATTTTCTGACAGTTTTGCTTGTTGCTGAGGTTGCCTCCCCTTTTTGTTATACACACCTTTCCAACATGGCCAAATTGGATGAAATTCAAGAACTTTTGTACCCAAGAGAACAATACGAATTCTTCCAAGTAGAATGCCAAAAGTTGATCCAAGGAATAAGGTGAAAATCAAATCAAGAGCAAGAAATTTTGAGTTTATTGCCATTGAATTTTCCAAGCTCCAAAGAACCTTCAAAACCTTGGAAAAAAACCACAATGTATCTAGATGAAACTTCAAGAATGGACCTCATTAATGATGAAAATCAAAAATCCAAGTAGCAAGTATGAATATCAGAAACCAATATTTCCGGTAGGTTCTCGCATGTTTTGAGATTGAATTCATTTTCACGCTTACGATTTATCTTCCATAAACTGGCACACGGAGATTTGATTGTATCATATTTGTTTTCTTGAACAATAGTATTGACATAATGTACTGCATTATATCCTTCCTCCAATGTTGTATCCTAATCACCAAGTGTATGAGACACACTTGGTGATTTCGATTTAGCAGGTCAAATTCCTCCCAGAAGGTCTTAGTGGAATCCATGAATTTGAATGAAGACTCGCCATCATCATTACCTTGTGCTGGAAATTCATTTGACTTGGATCCTGCCACAATTGGCAAGTCTCCGAAATTTTTACCAAGTGCTGGAAATTCGTCTTGAATTAAGATCTCCAACCCTATATTGGGCTCCTTACTAAGTATAGTATTTGGTAACTTACCATCCTGATTGGAAGCCTTTCCAAGTGTATGATTTGGTAACTTACTAAATGCTATTTGTAACCTCTCACCATTATGACAATTTGACTTCTTCCTAATATGATGTCTTAATGGAAAAAATGAAAATCTTACAATAAGAGCCTAGAATCTCGCACTTTCCAAAAAAATTCTGGCACCACCTAGATTTCGACACCCCAAATTGGTGTTTGAAATCTTCAAAAACAACAAGAACAATGAAATTCAGTGCTCTAGATTAAATCTGCACAACCTAAAATAGGAAGAACTTGAAGAACTTTTGCACCTTGGAGAACAAAACGAATTCTTCCAAGTAGAATACCAAAAACCGATCAAAAACTAGACACCTTAACAAGATATTGACTTGAATTAAACTTTCACTCAAGGAATAAGGTAAAAATCAAATCAAGAACAAGAAATTTTGATGTTATGGCCACGGAATTTTCCAAACTCCAAAGAACCTTTGAAACCTTGAAAAAAAATGACAACGAATCTGGATGAAACTTCAAGAATGGACCACATTGTTGATGAAAATTAGAAACCAATATGTATGTTAGGTTTTCACAAGTTTTGAGCTTAAATCTGTTTTCTCGCTTACGATTTCCTTACATAAACTGGCCCATGGAGCTTTGATTGCATGATATTTGTTTTCTTGAACAATAGTATTGACCTGATGTTCTGCATTAGATCCTTCCTCCAATGTTGTATCGTTATCATCAAGTGTTTGGGACCGGTGACTTCAAATTAGCGTGGTCAAATTCCTACCAGAAGGTCTTAGTAGAATCTACGAATTTGTATGAAAACTTGCTACCATCATTTCCTTGTCCTGGAAATTCGTTCGACTTGGATCCAGCCACAATTGGTAAGTCTCTAGAATTTTTACCAAGTGCTAGAAATTCTTCTTGAATTAAGACATCCAACCTACTACAGGGCTCCTTACCAAGTATAGTATTTGGTAACTTACCATCCTGATTGGACGCCTCTTCAAGTGTAGGATTTGGTAAATTACCAAATGCAATTGGTAACCTCCCACCATTATGGCTATTTGACTTCCTCCTTATATGATGTCTAAATGGAAAAAATAGAAATCTTGCAATAATAGCCTCGAATCTCGCACTTTCCAAAAAAATATTATAGCACCACCCATTTTTCGGTACCCCAAACTGAATATATAGAAACAACAAGAACAATGAAATTTAGTGCTATTGATTGAATCTGTACAACCCAAAATTGGAAGAAATTCAAGAACTTTTGCACCTAGGAGAACAAAACGAATTCTTCCAAGTAGAATGCCAAAAGTCAATCCAAAACTAGACACCTTAACAATATCTTGGCTTGAATTAGACTTTCACCCAAGGAATGTGGTAAAAATCAAACTAAGGACAAGAAATTTTGAGGTTATGGCCATGAGATTTTCCAAACTCCAAAGAACCTACAAAACCTTGGGAAAAAACCACAATGAATCTGGATGAAACTTCAAGAATGGAACACATTACAAATGAAAATTAGAAATCCAAGTATCTAATAGGAAGATCGTAAACCAATATTTCCAGTAGGTTTTCGCAAGTTTCGAGCTTGGATCCATTTTCTTGCTTACGATTTTCTTTAAATAAACTGGTCGACGAAGCTTTGATTGCATCAAATTTGTTTTCTTGAACAATATTATCGACCTAATGTACTGCATTAGATCCTTCCTCCAATGTTGTATCTTCATCACCAAGTGTTTAGAAAACACTTGGTGATTTCCAATTAGCATGGTTATATTCCTCCCAGAAGGTCTTAGTGGAATCCACGAATTTGGATGTAGACTCGACATCATCATTTCCTTGTACTGGATATTCATTTGACTTGGATCCAGCCACAATTTGTAAGTCTCTAGAATTTTTACCAAGTGCTGGAAATTCATCTTGAATTAAGACATCCATCCCATTATTGGGCTCCTTACCAAGAATAGTATTTGGTAACTTACCATTCTGATTGGACGGCTTTCCATGTGTGAAATTTGGTAACTTACCAAATGTAATTGGTAACCTCCCACCATTATGGCCATTTGACTTCTTCCTTATATGATGTCTAAACCGAAAAAGCAGAAATCTTGCAATAATAGCCTAGACTCTCGCAGTTTCCCAAAAAAATTTCCTGGCACCACCCATATTCCGACACCTCAAACTCTTGTTCC
The DNA here is from genome assembly GCA_903798315.1 of Fraxinus greggii. Lineage (NCBI taxonomy): Eukaryota > Viridiplantae > Streptophyta > Magnoliopsida > Lamiales > Oleaceae > Fraxinus > Fraxinus greggii. The sequence goes on along the minus strand of CAIGRK010200957.1, from coordinate 7,322 downwards.
AAATATGCAGAAACGGCATGAACAATGAAATTTAGTGCTATAGATTGAATCTGTACAACCCAGAATTGGAAGAAATTCAAGAACTTTTAGACCCAGGAGAACAATACGAATTCTTCCAAGTAGAATGCCAAAAGTCGATTCAAGGAATAAGGTGAAAATCGAATCAAGAACAAGAAATTTTGAGGTTATGGCCACGGAATTTTCCAAGCTCCAAAGAACCTTCAAAACCTTGGAAAAAAGACCACAATGCATCTGGATGAAACTTTAAGAATGGACCTCATTACTGATGAAAATCAAAAATCCAAGTAGCAAGTATGAAGATCAAAAACCAATATTTTTGGTAGGTTCTCACAAGTTTTGAGATTGAATCCATTTCGCGCTTACGATTTTCCTTCCATAAACTGGCCTATGGAGTTTTGATTGTATCATATTTGTTTTCTTGAACAATAGTATTGACCTATTGTACTGCAATAGATCCTTCCTCCAATGAGGTATCCTAATCACCAAGTGTATGAGACACACTTGGTGATTTCGACTTAGCATGGTCAAATTCCTCCCAGAAGGTCTTAGTAGAATCCACAGAATTGGATGAAGACTCGCCATCATCATTCCCTTATGCTGGAAATCCGTTTGACTTGGCTCCAGCCACAATTGGCAAGTCTCGGAAATTTTTACCAAGTGCTGGAAATTCGTCTTGAATTAAGACATCCAACACTATATTGGGCTCCTTACTAAGTATAGTATTTGGTAGCTTACCATCCTGATTGGACGCCTTTCCAAGTGTAGGATTTGGTAACTCACTAAATGCCATTTGTAACCCCACACTACTATGGCCATTTGACTTCTTCCCTATATGATGTCTAAATGAAAAAAAAAATGGAAATCTTGCAATAAAAGCCTAGAATCGCGTACTTTCCAAAAAAAATTCTAGCACCACCCAGATTTTGGTACCCCAAACTGGTGTTCGATATCTTCAGAAATAGCAAAAACAATGAAGTTCAGTACTCTAGATTGAATCTGCACAAACCAGAATAGGAAGAACTTGAAGAACTTTTGCACCCAAGAGAACAAAAGAAATTCTTCCGAGAAGAATACGAAAAATAGATCTAAAACCAGACACCTTAATAAGATATTGACTTGAATTAAACTTTCACCCAAGGAATAAAGTAAAAATCAAATCAATATCAAGAAATTTTGATGCTATGGCCACGGAATTTTCCAAACTCCAAAAAACCTTTAAAACTTTGAAAAAAAATGACAATGAATCTTGATGAAACTTCAAGAATGGACCTCATTGCTGATGAAAATTAGAAATCCAAGTAGCAAATATGAAGATCAGAAACCAATATGTCCGATAGGTTTTCACAAGTTTTGAGCTTGAATCCATTTTCGCGCTTACGATTTTCCTTACATAAACTGGCCTTCAGAGCTTTGATTGCATCGAATTTGTTTTCTTGAACAATAGTATTGACCTGATGTACTGCATTATATCCTTCCTCCAATGTTGTATCGTCATCATCAAGTGCCACACACTTGGTGATTTCAAATGACCATAGTCAAATCCCTCCCAGAAGGTTTTAATAGAATCCACGAATTTGGATGGAGACTTGCCATCATCATTCCCTTGTGCTGGAAATTCGTTTGACTTGGATCCAACACAATTGGTAAGTCTCCAGAATTTTTACCCAGTGCTGGAAATTCGTCTTGAATTAAGACATCCAACCCGCTATTGGGCTCCTTACCAAGTACAGTATTTGGTAACTTATCATCCTGAATGGTCGCCTTTCCAAGTGTAGGATTTGGTAACTTACCAAATGCAATTGGTAACCTCCCTCCATTATGGCTATTTAACTTCTTCCCCATACGATGTCTAAATGGAAAAAATAGAAATCTTGTAATAATAGCCTAGAATCTCGCACTTTCCAAAAAAAAAAAATCTGGTACCACTCAGATTCCGGTACTCCAAACTGGTGTTCGAAATCCGTAGAAAAACCACAAGAAAAATGAAATTCAATGCTCTAGATTGAATCTGCACAACCCAGATTAAGAGGAACTTTTGCACCAAGGAGAACAAAACGAATTCTTCCAAGTAGAATACAAAAAGTAGATCCAAAACCAGACACCTTAATAAGATCTTGACTTGAATTACACTTTCACCCAAGGAATAAGGTGAAAATCAAACGAAGAACAAGAAATTCTGAGGTTGTGGCCAAGAAATTTTCCTACCTCCAAAGAATCTTCAAAACCTTGGAAAAAAATGGGTTAATAACCCAAATGGTCACTGAACTTTGTAAAAAGTTTTCACATGGTCACTGAACTTTAAAAATCACCCATGTCATCACTAAACTTTACAAAAGGTTTACACGGGGTCATTGAACTTTAAAAATTACTACATTCATCACTAAACTTTGTAAAAAATTTCTACATGGTAACTAAACTTTGGAAAAGGTTTCTCAGCAGATCACTGAATTAGTGATCCACTGGGAAACTTTTTGCAAAGTTTAGTGATGAATGAGATGATTTTTAAAGTTCTGTGACTCGTGGAAACCTTTTGCAAAGTTTAGTGACCACAGTGTAAAATTTTTGNCACGGGGTCATTGAACTTTAAAAATTACTACATTCATCACTAAACTTTGTAAAAAATTTCTACATGGTAACTAAACTTTGGAAAAGGTTTCTCAGCAGATCACTGAATTAGTGATCCACTGGGAAACTTTTTGCAAAGTTTAGTGATGAATGAGATGATTTTTAAAGTTCAGTGACCCCGTGTAAACCTTTTGCAAAGTTCAATGATGACTTGAGTGATTTTTAACGTTCGGTGACCCAGTGAAATTTTTTTGCAAAGTTCAATGATCATTTGGGCGATTAACCCGAAAAAACCGACAATAAATCTGGATGAAACTTTAAAAATGGACCTCATTGCACATGAAAATCAGAGTCTTAGTCTCCACTTTATTGCTATTTTGGATTGTTTTTAGATTTTCTATGCCTTATCTGCACTCTTTATGCTTAGCTTATTTTGTTGTATTGTTGGACATCATTATCTATGGTTATTTCTTTTATGATCAGTGCTCAGGTTATTATGATCCATATTTTGCCCTATGGTTTTTGTTTATGTCAAAAGGGGAGTACGAGTGAGATGATTATGCATGCATGATTTGATAATATGCTTGAAATATATGAAAAATGGGGGAAAGAAGTAAAATCATTTATATATTTTGAATGTATGATTATCAATTTGTAAAAGATAGGGGGCATTCGAATTGCATGATACATTGATATCAAATTGCTTAATCCTATTCTACAAATCATCTTGTATGTCATAATCGAAAAGGGGGAAATTGTTGACCTATGGTTCATCCTATGTTTTGATTATAACAAACAAAGTATTTTTTATCTCTAACATTTACATTTGAGTCTTCATTGTTATATGTTGTGAAGTTCATGGAAATCAAGTATTCACAATCAAGTTTGGAAATAATCAAGCACAAGCGCCAAAAACAATCGGAGGCAAATCAAGCACTTGTCGAGCAACAAATCAAGCACTCGTGGAAAATCAATTGAAGATATTAGAATTATATATTTGAATTCACTTGTAAAGGTAAGATATTTTGATTCTTAGCAATAAATCACAACAAGCTCATAAGTTAATTTTTTATGCACGAAATAAACTTTTCAAAAACGCTTGCGTAAAAATTATTTTCGATATGACAAAATCTTCACTTGACTCTTAAACTCTTTACCAATGATATTTATTTTGAAAAGATAAATGAATGTGTCCCTCATGAATTTACAATTGTTAAAATAATTAAGAAAATAGAAAACCAGAAATTTCTGGTCTGGCAGACGTCCGGTGGCCCCAACGGTCAAAATTTTTACAGTTCTGATTCCATACGTATGACGGCTAGTTTCAGTCAACCGGTGGGGGTTGTCTGGTTGGTCAGAACTTTTTACATTTTGACTGCTATAAATACCACATTACTTTACATTCAATAACAGACATTCAAGAGCATTCAAGTGAGATAGTTTTGAACAAAATTTGTATTGATTTCTCACTTCGTTCATTAGTAAATCATTTTAACTTGGGATAACTTTTGATCAAATCAACTTTTGAAAATCATTCTACACATCAAGTTTTTCATACCTAACATTTGAGCTTCATTAATTGCTATTTATTAAAGTGTTAGCACATTTCTCTCTTTGTACTTAATTGTGATCATATCATTTATTAAGAGGGAAATTTCAATTTGTAAAATCAATTCTCTTTAAACTTGTGGGTAGTATTGAGAGCTTGTAAAGCTTAACATTGTAAAAGGATCAGTGCTCCTTGTTTGTAAGTCACCAAAAACTTTGTAAATGGTTGAATTGCACCATCAGTCAATCAACATAGTGAAATTGGCCTTGCTCGTGCCAGATAAAGGAGGACGTAGATCATTGTGTTGGATCGAACCTCCATAATTATACCGTTTACATTCTCTATCCCTCTTTACTTATTACTTTCATATTCGTGCTTATTATTTAAATCAATCTATCTAGTTATTGCATACTTGATTATTCATTAATTTGTCGAAGTTTTAAAAATCAATTCATCCCTCTCTTGCTTAGCTATTCTTGGGCTATCAGATTATTTATATCGACTTGAACCCCTAAGAGCAGAATGAGTTAGTAGAGATCAATGAGATTTTTTCGGATGAGCAGACATTTAGTGTAGAAGAGGTGCCTTGGTATGCGAATATAGTAAACTATCTAGCCAAGTCTATCAGTCCACCGGATTATTCAAGTCATCAGTGAAAGAAATTCTTTTTCAACTTGAAATATTATTTTAGGAGGATCACATTCTCTACAGGCGAGGGGCAAATCAAATTATACGGTGATGTGTACTTGAAGATGAAATATCTCAAATACTGGAGCAGTGTCATTCATCTACTTATGCAGGACACTTTGGGGCATCCAAGACGGCTGCTATGATTTTATAGTCTGGATACTATTGGCCCAAATTTTCGAGATGCTTTTGAGTTCGTAAAAAGGTGTGACGGATACCAACGTACAGGAGACAAATCTAGAAGGAACGAGATGCAGTTAAATAGCATTTTGGAGGTATAGCATTTTGACTTATGGGGAATAGATTTTATGGGACCATTCCCTCCGTCGTTCTCCAATATGTACATCTTAGTTGTTGTTGTTTATGTTTCAAAATGGGTGAAAGCAGGAGCATTGCCAACCAACCAATGATACTAAGGTGGTGATTAGGTTTCTAAAAAGGTACATTTTTACCCGTCAGGGTACACCGAGAGCTATTATAAGTGATGGGGCATACACTTTTACAATCGGAAATTTGAGTCCTTATTGGCTAAATATGGCGTCCAACAACATATAGCAACTCCTTATCACCTCAAACCAACGGTCAGGTTGAAATCTCAAATCGAGAATTAAAGTGAATACTTGAGGTGACGGTGAGTTCTTCACGAAAAGATTGGTCTAAAAGGCTAGATGATGTGTTGCAGGCTTACAGAACAGCATTCAAGACACCTATAGGCATGTCTCTGTATCACTTAGTTTTTGGGAAAGAATGCCATTTGTTATTTGAATTGGAACTTCGAGCTTACTAGGCGATCCAAAACTTAAATTTTGATTTGAAAGTAGATGGTGAAAAGAGATTACTTCATTTGAATGAAATGGATAAATTTGAAAACGCAAAACTCTACAAGGAGCTAACCAAATATTCAAATAATAAAGTTTGAGGTCGGCCAACAAGTCATGTTAAACAATTCCAGACTCAAGCTTTTTTTGGGAAAGTTGAGGTCAAAGTGGTCTGATCCATACACAATTACCAAAATATTTCCATATGAGGCTATAAAGATCATTCACGGCAGCAAGGGAACGTTTAAGGTCGATGGACAGCGGGCGAAACCTTACTGGAGTAGTGAATACCATTCATCTGCAAACATCGGAGTGAATCAATCGGTATATAGTCAAGCTATAGACCATAAACAAGTGCTTGTTGGGAGGCAACCCAAAGTTTCTTCCCTCTTACTTATTTCTCTTTATACATTAGATTAGAAATTTTCATGTTATTCTAAATTTTTAGTAATATTAGGTCATTCATCATCCCTATAGTTCACTAAGAGTCTGCATGGTCCAAACTAGTTTTAAATGTATTGTGCATGAGTTGGGGTATTGGAATGGTGCTTGGTTGATTTGGTGAGAAAGTCATGTTTTTCAAGACAAAACGATCCATTTGAAGCTTTTCAGGACCAACAAGTGTTTTCAAGTTCAAAAATGTTTTTGGAAACAATTTCATAGCATCCACACACTCCCTGCAGTTTAAAATGTGTTTTAACAAGTTTTGAGGGCGTTGGACAGCTGAGTTACATTGTGAATGGAAAATCGAGATCTTAGTGAAACTTGATCAAAAATGAGTTTTCGAAAAGTTGATTAGGTTTTACAAATTTTTCCATGTTGCATATACTCATTATATCAATTTGAACTTGTATAGCACGAATCTTGGGGCACCAAGGGTCTCAAGCGGTGGAAAGTAAAAAAATAAAAAATAAATAAACAGCTAAAAACCTCATTCCTGGTAGTCTATGCGACCGTATAGTACTACCAAGAATGCGGTCGCGAATAACACATCAGAGCCTAATTTGACCCTGACAAATTGTTCTATGCGACCGCAAGGTGTTGCTCTATGCGGTCACATAGAGCAACTTACACCATGTTTTGTTTTAAAACCTCACACACACCGTCCCATTCACTCACTCACACCATCCCTTTATGTAACGCCCTGAAATGTCACAAACACTAGAACGTTACCAAATATTCAATTTTCACGGAACGATAAAATAATATTCTTTAAATAAAAATAACTAGAATATTCATAATGAAAACATAATAATAAATTAAATAATTGTCTTTGAACAAATTAAACTGACTAATAATTTAAGAAAAATGAACTTAATATTTTATCTCTTAGATTCCTCTTGGCAGTCGTATCACCATCCCGCCACTATTCAAATCGACCCAAACTAACTTGTAAGCTTTTACAAGAGTGAGCATTTAAAAATACCCAGTAAGATATGTGATGTTTTCATACACAATTATATACAATAAAATAAACACTTCATACCACTCTTCTCATAGGATCTCTTATCTCTTAATAAAGAACCCGAAGGTCCATTGTCAATTCATGCATAAATAACTAAATATAAAAGTATAAAAAAACAAACAACTTGCACAGAAGTATCTCACCTTGATTTTTAAAAGGTTGGAAAGAATAAAATCTTGCATGCAAAAGATCTTATATTTTTCTATACTTTTTCCTC
>CAIGRK010200924.1:0-16348 GCA_903798315.1 Fraxinus greggii | reverse complement strand
AAACCTGATAAATTAAAAAAAAAACGTGAAAACCTGATATTTTAAAAGGCCAAACTTAAGACCTGGTTTGATGTAATTTCCTCTTTTTTTAATTTTCTTCTAGAGTGTGTGTAAGTTGCCCATTTGCATATCTCAGTTCATTACTTGATTATTGAACCAACCCAATGCAATGAACTTGATTATTGAACCAACCCAATGCAAATCTTTAAATTCGAGGCCCAAGTTCCATATCCATTATCCTTTGACTACGAAAAGTCTTCAAACCCTTGGGGTGAAACTAGAATTACCAGAAAGGCTGGGGATAAAGTGTAAAATCCGCCTCGTCTCCTTGACCGTGAAACCACACTCCATTGAGAAACGAAGCCCTCGTTCGGTTTAGAGGAGAAGTCGGAAATTCAGATTTTTCAAGTCAAAGGTAATTCCATTTTAGAAACTGTTAAATTATTGACATTATTTTGCATATTTGTGTAATAATTCATCGCATTTTTTTTTTTACTTTAAGATCTCTGTGTTTTCTATCTGTTATTTAGTCAACCCATTGTAAAATTTACCGAATTTGTTTGCTTTCTGATGGCATTTATGTAATTGCTACTGGATTAATTATTTTTGCTAGTACTTGTGATAAATATCGTTAATTAGTTTTTGCTCTTCGAGTATTGAATTCTACGGAAGATTTTGATTTTGAGAAATCCGGTTTATGAAATACGGGGGGCAGTGTTTATTCTCACGCGTCTTTTGCAGTGCAGTTATATTGATGTTTGAAGAAAGATTTCGTAAAAGGGATTTGTTGATTAAAATTATCGAAAGAATATGTTAAAAGTAAACTATTTCTGAGGAAAAGAACATAAGAAGATTTTTTTATTTTTGTGTTTATTTTTGCTGGTTTGAAGAAGGTTTATACGGATATTTGAGTGAGTCAGTAAGTTGTATAATTTGTGAAGTTGCTTCTTTTGATTTTATTGAATTGGTTGAACTGTTTGCTCCTTCTTTGTGTTTCATTTATCCAGGTTGCATATACTTATATTGTTGAATGTTCTTCAAATAAAAAGTGCAACCCCATTAGTTTTTTATTATCTGGGAAGCTCTTCTTCGATTTGGTTGATTTTGATTCTTTTGAATATAATTGCTCTACAGAAAATTTTGGATGGTGACTGATCCAAGTGGCTTTTGAGTTTTCGAAACAACTTTGAGGTACAAAGTTTTAGACAATTTCAGACATGGAGTCTTTGGGGGAACTTGTTTATTTGCTGGAACCTGCTCCAGTCACCCTCATTTTGACAGCCATAGCAGTGACATTTGCATCTGCTATTCGAGCTCTGAATTATGGAAAAGAAATGGAGCGGAACCGGGACTTATCTGAAGCATCCATTACATTAGACAGGTCTCAGGCGCTGATGATCCCAATAATGAGCTCTTGCAGCCTGCTTTTGATGTTTTATTTGTTCTCTTCTGTCTCACAACTCCTCACTGCTTTTACTGCAGTTGCCTCTGCATCAGCTCTGTACTTCTGCTTATCACCATATGTTAGTCACGTCAAGTCACAGTTTGGTTTATCTGACCCATATGTATCTCGATGCTGTTCCCAATCATTTACCCGAACCCAAGGGCTTCTAGTGTTGATCTGTGTTGCTTTAGTAGCATCGTGGCTTGTATCTGGGCACTGGATTTTGAACAACTTGTTGGGTATCTCCCTTTGCATTGCTTTTGTCAGCCATGTTCGACTTCCCAACATCAAGATATGTGCATTGCTCCTTGTTTGTCTGTTTGTCTATGACATATTCTGGGTGTTCTATTCAGAGAGAATTTTTGGAGAAAATGTTATGGTATCTGTAGCGACACAACAAGCATCTAATCCNTTTTTTTTTCTGTGAGGCTTACGCCTCAATCCGCCTCGAGGCTTACGCCTCGCCTCATAAAGAAAAATCGCCTCAGTACTTAGTTTCGCCTTTTTAAACTTTGGGTATCTCCCTTTGCATTGCTTTTGTCAGCCATGTTCGACTTCCCAACATCAAGATATGTGCATTGCTCCTTGTTTGTCTGTTTGTCTATGACATATTCTGGGTGTTCTATTCAGAGAGAATTTTTGGAGAAAATGTTATGGTATCTGTAGCGACACAACAAGCATCTAATCCCGTGCACACAGTGGCAAATGGTTTAAGTCTTCCTGGATTGCAGTTGATTACAAAAAAACTCGAGTTGCCGGTCAAGATTGTCTTTCCAAGGAATATGCTAGGCAGTGCAATACCTGGAAATAGTGCCTCCGACTACATGATGCTAGGTCTTGGTGACATGGTAAGATATTTTTCTATTAGTTTTAAGAATCGCATCTACCATTAAAAAAAGTGATTTAGCATGTTTAATTGCACACCCATCCCCTCTCTACTTTTATCTGAGGTATTGGGGATGGTGGGTTGTGTTAGAATACTTTTAGACCTGCCTTCTGGCATATTTCTTCACCTGTATTATATCTTTGGTTGAACTCTAGGTCTAAACATTCTGTACAATTCTGTTTGGTACAAATTGTTTTCTCTGGTTTCTGTTGTTTCAATTTGAACACTTCAAATACAGACATTTTTTCTCATTCACTTGTAGCATCCTTCACTAGATTCTAGTTTTTATTTCTGCTATTATTTTACCATCTATCTGCTGTCAAAGAATTGTGCTATAATGCGTCATGAAGTCTTGTGGTCAGAATGCAATATTAATCTGAGTTCAACGTCAGATGTTGCCTCCTGCCCTAAAATGAAAGGCACAGATTCTTCATTTGTATTTTTCTAAATTTGAATCAGATCTAGATGTCTTAGTGGGGTCTATTGAGATGAGGCTTTAAATATTCCTGTCCTTGACTGGGGTAATGTCTCCCTTTGGTAGATTTTGTTATAAACTGCTTCCGGTGAGGCCTCGAGTTAACCTCTTTTTGAGCTAATGTTACATAGTCTTCTAACCAAGTATTTGTTGTCCCTGTGGCTGACCTGGCAGAGTTATCGCTTTGCATGATCATCTACTCTCTGAGTACTTGGGTTAAGTTGGCTTGACTTTAGTTTCCTTTTCTATCGTCTAGGTTGGTCAATTCTTGCAAGGTTTGTAAAACCATGACTACCTTTACTGCATAGTGATTTGTCTTTTCCTCTACAACTCATGTTCTGTTTCATTGGTGCACTCATTTAATCGTGTGAAGTATATTTAGTCACCTCAAATGATGTTTATAATACAAAATCTGTCACCAAGCAAAAGGTCACGAAACCCATTATTCCTTTATACCTTAGGATTATAGTGTTGGAAATATAACTTAGATAAAAAATGCGAATGAAGATTGGAAGCTACCTTGAAGGAAAAATTGTGTTTGAATACTTTTTTATATGATGCCAAGTGGTGTGTGCAGAATATTGTGTCACAGTTAATGACTTCTATAGCATTGTTTTTTCCTGTGGTGGTTTTGGCATGTCATGATGGCATGCCTTCTTTTTTGTCCTTCATTGCGTTTTGTCTTTCTTGTTTAATCCAAGTGCTTCTTAAGAAATACAGTTGACAACCTTCTGACATCTTGTAATTTTGGGACGTGGTCTTGTAGGCTATTCCTTCAATGCTTGTAGCATTGGTTCTCTTTTTTGATAACAGACAAATCAAGGATTCCATGAGATCCACCGATATACAATCTTCGAAGGGGTTAAAGTATTTTTGGTATGCCCTCTCTGGATATGCAATTGGACTGGTTGCTGCCTTATCAGCTGGAATTTTGACGCAATCTCCTCAACCAGCACTTCTGTATCTGGTATGTTTGTTTTCATGCATTCGAACTTTTGTAGTGAGGATGTACACGCAAAATTTTTGATGATTTAGTTTACATTTGGAAATCGTTGCACGTGCCGAAATTTTTTCTCTATTCTTTCATTTTTGTAGGGAGAGTTGCTTCACTGCTTGTAATATAGATACAAATTTTCTGATGTTTCTTCCACAACATTGTCACTAGATGGTTTTTTGTTTAATTTGGTTTGGCCATGCCGCATGATGCATTGGCACTGATATTGAAAATTCTTGGAGAAAAAATTTGACTGAAGCAATGACTACAATACCTCCAATAAGTATTCGTTGATTACTTGATTATATTATTTGTTGTGGTTTATTACTCATTTTTAGTACAGGTATACTCATTTTCAGTACATGTACTCGTTTGATGAATGTAGGTACCGTCTACTTTGGGGCCGATAATCGTCATCTCTTGGATGAGAAATGAGCTAGCAGAGCTGTGGGAAGGAACGACACCAAACATAAACGAGAAAACCCATATAGCAGAAGTGTAAAATTTCATGAGCCTCGGCTCGTCTCATATTGGCCCCAAACTCATTTGGAATTTGTAAAAAATTTCAGTTGGAATGATTTATTCTTGGTGATTTAAGATTTTAATGAGAAAAGCTATATGTAATTGACCAGGCTGTTTGGCTTTTTGATAGAAATTGGGCTCTCGTATCCTTTGATAAAGAAAATTTGTCTTGATGTGAATCCACGTAACAATAGTGGCTCTGAAATTCACAAGATTGACCAGGATAAAATCCCGATTTGAAGTTTGACCCAATAATTTATTGAATCAAGGAACCAAAGTTATAAATGAAATTACTTTAATTATAAAAATTGTGAATCCTGTTATGAAGTTGTTGAACGTCACAAAGATGAAATCATTGATAAGTTCGAAATTGAGTTTAATGATAAACAAGAAGAATCAATCTTACTTTGCAATGAAAGAATGAGGCCATATATACAGACAACTCATAAAAACCCTAATGTAAAACATCAAGAAAACATCAAGCAAAAAGAATTCTAAACGGAAAAGGAAAAATTAAATTGCCTTCAGATTTTTATACCACGTGCGCACCGTGTATTCTCTCTCGCACGTGCCGTTCAATTGATTTGGCCACATATTGAAATTTTACTCCCTGTGCAATTGCAACCTACTTTGCCTGCGTGCTGGCCACTTTCCGGCTACACTGCAGACTTCGTTTCTTCTAACTTAGCTTGAATTAAGTGCACTAATATTGGTTTCTCTTCCATGCCCAACATGGAACTTGATGTTTTGCTTGTTGCAATCGAAGTATTTGCCCACGTTGCTTGAACAAGTAATCCCGTGGCTTCTTTAATCTTCTTTGCTCGAAATCTCTTTATTTGTCCTTCTTCCACAATCAACGGATCCTTGCTAGCCTTTGTCTCATGGTTCTCATCATTTTCTCCTTCTCCAAAAGGATTCATTTTCTAATCTCCACATGCATCATACCTGGAAATATCAGAAACATTGAAAGTAGCAGAAATGTTATACTCAACTAGAAGATCCAATTTATAGGCATTGTTATTGATCTTTTCAAGAACTTGGAATGGTCCATCTCCTCTCAGTTGCAATTTTGAGCTCATTTAGGCTTAACAACGCTCTTTTCTTATCTGCACCCAAACCTAATCACATGATTCAAATGTAACTCGCCTTCGTCCTTTATTAGATTGAGAAGCATAATGCTCATTCTTCTTCTCAATTTGATAGCGCACCTTTTCATGGATTAATCTTACCAATTCAGTCTTTTTCTTCCCGTCTCACCTCCTTCATCAGTAGGTAAATGAATAAAACCCAAAAGAGTTAATGGATTAAAAACCATTTACAATTTCAAAAGGCGTAAGTAGTAGAATGTATGGCCTTATTGTATGCAAAATTCTATGTATGGCAAGCAATCATTCCAACTTTTTAAATTCTTATTGACTATAATGCACAAAAGTTGTCAATGTCCTATTAACTACCTCAATTTGTCCACCTGTTTGTCGGTGACAAGTAGTAGAAAATAATAGTTTGTTTCCCAACTTACCCAACAAAACCTTAAAAAATGACTAAGGAACTTAACATCTCTATTAAACATAATGCCCTTTAGTATCCCGTGGAGTCACACTATTTTCTTAGAATAAGTAAGAGGCATCTTTGTTTTATTACAATAAATGAAGTATGCCATCTTACTAAATCTATCCACTACCGCATATATTGAATCTCTGCCGCTTCTAGTTATAGGCAATCCCAACACAAAGTTCATAGACACATCAACCCAAAACTCACTAGGAACAGGTAAATGTGTATATAACCCTTGTGGCAAAACCTTAAACTTAGCCTTTTTACATGTAATGTATCTACTACAAATGCGATTAACATATATTTTCATTTTAGGCCAGTAAAAATGTTCATGCAACATCTCTAAGGTCTTCTTAATCCCAAGATGTCCCATTAAGCCCCCACTATGTGCTTCACTTAATAACAATTCACACATAGAATAATTATAAACACAGCCTATTTTCCTTAAACAAATATTCATCATACTTATAAAATTTATCAATTGCATCTTTATAACATGATATATATGTTAGAATAATTCGAATCATTAGCATAGATGTCCTTAACATATTCAAACCCAAGAATTTTTGCACTTAAAGATGTAAGAAGTACATACCTCATTGATAATGTAACGGCTACTATGTCCTCTTTATCTTGTTTATACCGAATGACATAAGGAAATGTCTCAATAAACTCCATCCACCTCGCATGCCTCTTGTTTAATTTAACTGGCCCTTTAGATGTTTCAATGACTCATGATCGTTGTGGAATACAAACTCTTTAGGCCATATGTAGTCCTATCATGTCTCCAAAGCTTGAACAAGTGCATAAATCTCTTTCTCATATGTTGGATAATTCAAAGCTGCCCTACTTAGTTTTTCACTGAAATAAGCTATTGGTCTCCTTTCTTTCATTAAAACAGTTCCAATTCCTATACCTGAGACATTACATTCAATTTCAAAAGTTTTCTTAAAGTTAGGTAGTGCTAAAACAGGTGTAAAACACAACATATCCTTAATAGTATTAAATACGTTTTCTTGTTCAATACCCAAATGAAATCCTGTATTCTTTTTCACAATTTCAGTGAATGGTGTGGTAAGTGTGCTAAAATATTTAACAAAGCACCTATAAAAACTAGTTAAACCATGCAAGCTTCTTACCTCAGTTGTGCTTTTAGGTGTTGGCCATTCCTTTATGGCTTTGATTCCTGCTCATCCACTACAATATCCTTTGCACTAACACAATATAACCAAGAAAAATAAATTCTTCTATACAAAATGTACATTTTTTAAAGTTAGCAAAAAGTAGTTCCTGCTTCAAGACAACAAACACACACATCAAATGGTCTATATGCTCATCTAAGTTTTTATAATACACTAAAATGTCATCAAAGTAAAATACTACGAGTTTACTTATGAATGCACGTAAAACATGGTTTATTAATCTCGTGAAATTCAAATGGCATAACTAACCACACATACAATCTTAAAAGCAATTTTTCATTCGTCTCCTTCTTTCATCCTAATTTGGTGATATCAACTTTTAAGATCTATTTTACTAAATATACACGATCCATGTAGTTCAACAAATATATCATCACTACAGTCAATGCATATTCTCCACTTGTAGGTACAGGTAACATTGGCATGGCACATGAACTCACGCTTTCCCTCACATACCCCTTGCTTTTGAAGCTCCTTTGTCTCCTCATGATTACTTCTATAAGCTGGCCGATTCGGAATAACAACTCCAGATATAAAAATCAATCTGATGCTCAATGCCTCGATTGGGTGATAACCCACTAGGCATGTCTTCAAGGAACAAGTCGCCAATATCCTACGACAAAGAAATAGCCAAACTAGGAAGGGATTGGTTAGTTTCCTCAAAATTGAGGTATGATTCCTTGTAGAACAACAATATCAAAGACTGATTTTCCACTGAAGCCCTTTTTACTTCACTCTCTTTTGCTAACGAACTTACTTTGACTTTTTTTTTCTTTGAAGACTCTATTTCTTTTCTCTCTTGTGGCTGTACTCTTTTCTCTTTATATTCAGTCACCCCACTTTTTTTTTTATCTCCTTTGAAGTATTAGTGTCACTTCCTTTTGTCTCTCTTTATTTTCTTCTCTTCCCCACCTCTCAATTTCAATTGATCATTATAGACCTATTTTGGTGTTAATGGCACAAGAGTAACAGATTTCTCATCTTTGACAGAGTCGTACCTATTTTTGGACCTGTCATGTACCACTTTCCTATCATACTGCCATGACCTCCCCAACAAAATATACCCAACATGCATATGAACCACGTCATACATCACCTCATCACTATACTTCTCAATTGTAAAACTCTTCAAGACTTGCTTATTAACCTTAACCTCTCCACATTCATTTAACTGTTGCAACCTATAGGGTCTAGGATGTTTTAGCATAGCCAAACACAATTTTTCTACAAGGGTAGTACTAGCAACATTGGTACAACTCTCCCACAATACGATTGTATGATCGATAAACTCTATTACTGCTAATTTCACCATTTTTTCCTCCAAATAATTATGGCAATAAAAGATCAACTCCAACTTCTTTTTTCACTCTAAATATACATCTGAATCGTTTCTACATTGGAATGAAAGAATTTTCATCTTAATGCTACACAAATTCCGATCAACCCTATTTCCACCAAAGTCTCTAGGATCTCCTCTAGGTCCACTTTCACGTCTATCTCTCCTATTCCTCATTTTACCCATTTCAGCCTCTGATATTTAATCATCATCATTAGCACTAACCACTTCATTCCCATCATCATATTCAACTCTAGGATCACGCCTACCTCGTCTCCATTAGGAATTCCTCTACGTTGCCCCCTTTGTAAGTTAGCTATCATTGTATCCCGTCGATGTTGTTGCATGGCTCATATCATGAAGGCTTGATTGTCTCCCTATCTAAATATTGATTCTTCGTTACCAGACATCCTAATAACTAGAATTTGTATCCGTCACATGTTTTCACTTGTATTTCATTCAAATTTGAATTTTTCCCTTTAATAATCTGATCACTCTTGAATTTTTCCTCTCAATACTTTCTTTCAAGTTCTCTAAGGAACTAATTGACGTCAATCAAAATTTCCACCCTTTTGAGGTTCAAACCCGCAAGTACAATAAATTTAAGAAGGATAATGACTCAAGAAAATAGACTCAAGAAAGGAAGGAATGAAATCACAACCAAGAATTTTAAGAAAGTGGTTCTTGAAATTGATTTATGCATTTTCCACAACAAAATTGACACTAATGGATGATTTAGGTATTGAATTGATTTCTTGAAAGAAATTGCGCTTCAAGCATTTTCAAGAAAGTATTGTTGAAATCGAATAAGTCTTTTTTTGGCTTGGAATTTTCTTTTTCTTTTTGCTGGAACTTTTTTCTAGAATTTTCGTTTTTTTGGACACTAAATACGTGAAAAATCAACAAAGGCAAGAAAGATCGAAACAAAATTGTGTTGGTGCAATAAATTTAATGTACAAAACAATTTTTGAATGTTCTTAGTATAAAAGATTCAAGTAGATGATGAAGAGTCAAGAAACAATGGAGACTCGATGAAGAAGATGAAAAAATGCAGAAAGATAAAGATTTAACCTTGATTTTAGAACCAAAGATTTGATACCAACTGATGTGAACCTATGTGGCAATAGTAGTTCCGAAACCCACAAAAGATTGAATCATAACCCCAAGAATGCTAAAATTCCAATTTGAAACTTGACCTAATAATTTATTGAATTGAGGAACCAAAGTTATAAAGTAACTTCATCCCTTAATCACAAAAATTATGAACCTTACTAAGAAGTTGATGAACGCCACCAAGATGAAATCCTTGATAAGTTCGAAATTGAGTTCAATGAAAAATAAGAAGAAAACAACATTGGTTTAATTTAATCTCTCAATAACTAATTAATTTTCAAAAAAAGAATGAGGCCATATATATAGGCAACTCATAAAGACCTTAATTGAAACGGAAAACATCAAACAAATAGATTTTTAAATGAAAAAGGAAAAAATAATCTGTCTTCATATTTTTGTATTGCGCACACTCTGTGTATTCTCTCGCGCGTGCGTGCCATTCAATTGATTTGGCTATGGGTTGAAATTTTGCACCCTGCGCATGCGCAACCTATTTTGCATGCACGCTGGCTACACTCTGGCTTTGCTTCTTCTAACTTAGAATGAATTACGTGCACTAATCTTGGTTCCTCTTTCATACCCAACATGAAACGTTTTGATTTTCTCGTTGTAATCGAAGTCTCGGCCCACGTAGCATGAACAAGTAATCACATGGCTTCTTTTATTTCTTTGCTCATGATCTTGTCATTGGTCATACTTCCACAATCAATGGATCCTTGCTAGCCTTCATCCCATGGTTCTCATCATATCTTCAATATTTTGAGTGATTTCTTGTTACGGTGCATTCTAATTTTTGGGAATCTTAAAAATTGAATGAAGATGACATGAAGTGGAACAAATTGCTTATATTTCATTGTGAGTAGATCTTACACCTATACTAATGAATGTGCATTCATTGCACGTGTAATGGGTGATGTAGTGTAAGTAATGATATTGGAATTTGGTTATGTGGGATTTCGGTGAAAAATGGAACCTATTTGAATGAAGATTAAACTAGATTATATAAAATATGTGTCCATAGGTACTTACATTGATGGTAATAATATGAAGCAAAAAGCAGAGTTTTTACATGCCATACTTGGATATATGTGTTTTAACATGTTTATATATACAATAAACAAAATCTTGTATGGTAAATAGAGATGTTGTGAGTCAGGTCGGTGGACCGTGGACATAAACATGGAAAAGAGATTCAAAATACATATTTTAAATTCTTGAACAACTAGTCTTGCTTTTGCTTTTTGTTTGCATGTTTGTCAGCTTCATGTATGAACATTCTTTGGATTGGCGGCCTATTTGTTGGTGTAGTGTTTGCATTTGTGTGTTGAAGAGATGTTTGTGAAGTGTTTTGTTGTATCATGTTGGTAGATAGATGTTCTACATTTTGGAATTGTGAGTCAAGGATGAAGATGACTTCATATGGGGCCATGTTGGTGATTGCTTCTATATTTACAGTTTTGATGTATAAGACGTGTTCATGTGTAGTTGTTCGAATTGTAGATTTGTTCCCCATGTGTTCCTGTTTGGATGTTTATTAAAAGTATTTAAAAGTACATTTAAAAAAAAAGAAGCATGTTGAAAATTTTAATTTGAAGATAAGGTACCTCGGAAGTTTGTTTCATTAGTCCTTCTGTTGGGCATTTCAGGAATGTTTCAACTGAATTTCCAATAATTGATGTTGTGATCAAGCCTATGGAGTCTTGTAATTCAATGGTTGCTCTTGCTCTATTAGAATGGGAGAGGAATCATTGTTAGTGTTTGAGTGTTTGTGTTAGTAGAATATATGGTACGATCATTAGATATAAAATAATGCATTTATTCACATAGATGATGTGTTTGAAATATGATGATAATCATAGCTTGGAGTTGGTGTAGCATAATTGTTTTTACAAAATCTAAAGAAATAAGTTTTTTTCGTATTTGCACTTGCAGATTTATTGCAAATGTCACGTGATAGATATCATAGTGGTTGGTTAATGCAACCAATATGACATTTGTTTTTCTCCAGAATTTTTTTCCCCTACAACGTATAACATGACATGTAAAAAATATGTATTAGGGGTAGGGGTCAATGCTATGTAAGTCAGAAGGTGTAGTGATTTGGTGTACCATATGTTGGAATTCCTGTACTTGTTTGATGTTGACTAAAATTGGATAACAAATGGTGGCGGATGTGGGGAAGACATAAGCTTTTCTTGCCACAATTTCATTTACTGTGTTCATGTTGTTTTTTAGCCTAATGTGCATGTAAGATTTCTATTGTTGAAAATAATAAGCAAAATAAGAGTAATAATTATGATAGATATAAGTATGTAAGTGAATGAGTAAGTGACAAAATATACAAATGCTTTAGTTTAAGAACTTGCTCAAATGGGAGAATATTGAGCATTGCGGAATTGATTTCTATAGAGATGGATATACCTAAATAGACATTGAATTTAGTTTCCATGTGCAAGGTTTACATTGATATGTGTTGGTGTGATTGTGTAGGAGGATGAGTGAATTTACCATTGAAAGAAGTTACTCTTAATCTGCTGCTCATAAGAATTGGTTTTGATAATTGTTTTGCAAATGGTATTACATTCATTTGTAACGAAATTGTCTCACATCTGAAGCATTCGTGTTTCTAACCTATAAGGTTTTTAGTTGTATTTATTATGTAACTAAAAGAATTATTTTAGTGTTGGAAGTGGTAAGTGCCTAACCTTTCATTCATGAGAATAACGTCTTATACTGTTGATTGGTTCTCACGAATCTGAATTTCTCTTTTGGGAAAGATTTCGATTGCAATTTCAATAATGCCTACAAAAAGTAATATGTGTTAGTAATTAGTATATGTTATAATTTATGTTTAAGATAGAAGTACTGACATGTAAGATGTTAACATGATTGCAAGTACTTACTATTTTTGCATTTGTATCCAGGTATGGCGAAAGATTTTCGAATGATATGAAGTTGTAGGCTTATAAAAGGAGAGAGTTAAATTGTTCATTAACTTCAACAATGCTGGTTTTTGTGTTTATTGTCCACGGATGTTACCAAGTTGGGCTCTATAATTTTTATCTGTTGTGCATTTGAGATGAGGTATATTTTTTGTGGTCGTAAGGCGTCTTCAAAAGCTGTGATGGCGTTCTCAAATAATGTAGCCTAAATTTTGTTCCCTTGCAAAAAAATAAGTTAAAAGATGTAATAGTGAGATTTTATAAAAGAGAACAAATAAGAATTCTAATGTAAGGGAAATTTCCTTAGCATTTGAAAATAAGTATTTAAGTGGAATGTTAATCTTAAATTAAGTAGTCACGTTGTGTGACTTGTGTTATAATGTAAGAATAGGAAGAGATACAATGTATTTGATGTTAGATTTTTTCACAACCAGCTATGCATGAATGAAGAGTATGTATTATTTACCTATCCATGTGTGTCGATATAGATATATATGTATCTAGATAACATGTATATTTGTTAGACAAAGGTAAAATTTCGTTAGAATTTGTTAATGTTTGAAAGCACATGCATGGACATTTGAAATCGAATGTATTAGGGAAAAGTAAATTGTTGTTATTAAGGAAATGTGTGTTTGTTTACCTGTGTATTACCTGAGTATTAAAGAGGAAAACTTGTTATTATAATATTGTTATTACTGGACATAACCCTAATGCTTAGGTTCTTGAAAATATTTCACAAATTTTGAATTGCTTTTTATGCACTTATACCCAAGTACTTGGAAAAGAATTTATGTCTTGTAGCATAACAATTTGTAAATTTAAGATGAATTCTTTTAACTATTTGGAGGTGTAAAGAAGAACTAGGGGGATTATACTAATTTAAAATTAAAGAAATAAGATACAAAGAACTTATTAGATTAGATTATATTATGACATGCTAAGGAAATTGTCAAATTCATAAATTACAAACAAAGTAAGCCTTAACCTTAAGTTTTCGATGATGGAACATACTCTTGTTGGTTAAGTGTAAATCTAGATGGGACTTTTATTCAATTATTTTTTATTATCATATGTGGGGATTAGACATAAATTTGTAGTATAGAGACTGTAAGAAACTGGAAAGCTGTTAGGTGAGGCAGAAACTTTACAAGCTTGGAAAATGAAGATTAACTTTACCATTTTAGTATATAGTGCACAAGAACAATAGGATTATTTTTCCAAGGGTTTGTTAGACAAGGAATGTTTTAACTCCAATGTTATCAATGTAGAGGGAAAAAAATGAAGCGAGGAGCGTATTGGGAGAGAGTTCGAAGCAGAAGAAAACTAACTCATGACTTAATGATATTCCTTCCAATACGAGTTTAGCAGAGTCTCTTAGTTTTCATTTCGATGATTGAATGGCTTTAATTGTGGTATTGATCAATCTGGAAGAATAGAAAGGCAAAGTCTTAGAACATATTGGATCCACAACCTGATAAGACTGTATGGCTTTTACGATAAAAATTTAATACTGGATCTCGTTTACATAATAGACCACTATGTGTTAGTGGTTATAATCGAGAATACAGGATAAATCGTATAATGATCGGATGTGGATCTTCCGGTAAAGATGATGTAGAAAATCGAAATTAACACTGGGGATTTGTCCAGGAGCAAGATCATGATTCAAGAATTCAACCAGAAAGGTCAATGAGCCATTGACATGATTCGTTTGAAACAACAAATAGGAAAGTTAACTTCCTTAGCTCTCTTCCATGTCTAATGCTGAAATGTCCTATGCGTTACTCCTCAGATGAGTTTGGCTGCATGAAACTGGGGCGATACCTTCGACTTGGCACCAATGCTTCAAATATAGCCAAGACAGAGAAATCAAATGTGTGGTAGCTAAGTCCAAACCATTTCTTGAAGAATAATCTCATTTTGTTAATGCCAAATTTTACATAGAGGATGAAGAATGTAATTTTGCAGGATTGTCCATGTCCAGATTCAAAATTAAAGAAGATGAAGGCGATGATGATACATCTATTATTGTTCCACCTCATCAACTTATTAAAGGTAAATCAAAATTTACATTTGAAGGACTCTTCAGAGGAAAAAAAACCTCAAATAGAACCAATCGATGTTGAGGAATCGAAAAAAGAGTTAACTCTTCCAATACCTAGTATTCCAAAATTGTTTTTACCCCATCAACTCATGGTAGCCCTGAGAGAACTTAAATCTACATCGGAAGTTTCGACATCTATTCCAAACATATTAAAGTTTTGTATTTCTAGCTCGTCCAAACAAGACAAGCCAGGTTCTAAAGGAGCCACTGAGTCAAAATAGACTTTCAAAGGATGTTACAATCCTCAAGTCAAAAAGTTATTTGAGAATGTCAGATTTGGGAAAGGAGAGCCTCCCAAGTTAGGTGATCTTAATGCTGTCCTTTAGGGTAGGCATATCCGTTCTGATTTTGATGAAACTCTTATTCGCGACCTAGGTATGGTTTGGAATATGAACCAAATCTACCAAAAAAGATTAAATTCAAGAAGGTTTCCTCAAACTCAATCATGATTCAAATATATGAAGTTACAAAAAAGAAATCCGAACAACCGAGACCTTCAGTGTTTGATCGAATTGAAAACGAGAATGCTAGAATTTCGGAGTTTAAAATATTAAAAGGAGAACCCTCCACAGTAATTGACATAAAAGGTGAAGTTTTTGTCTTCCAAAGTTTAAATGGGGAGCCTTCTTCACCTATTCAAATTGATAAGAATGCACAAGCTCCTGAGAAGTCATCTCAAAGACAATCTGTATTCTCTCGACTTGGAATTAAAAATTCTAATCCAAGTCCGAAGTCTCAACGATCATGAAGAAGACGAAAGAAATCAAAAAATTTACCCATCCCTAAAGAATTATAAATATAAAGAAGTCTCTATCAATCACATCGCTTTTGAAGAAGTTTCCAACTAAGAATTTGAGTTTGAAAACTCTGCCACGATAGATAAACCTAAACCAATCCCACTTACATTTGAAGAAGGGGGACAAGCTACTATAGATAACTTGAAACAATTGAACTAGGGGACCGAAAAAGACCTGATACCAGTGTTTGTAAGTGTTCTCTTTAGTCAAAAATAGGAATCCAGGTTCATCCATTTGTTTCGAGAATACAAAGAAAGACATATTTGCATGGTCTTACAAAGAAATATCGAGGTTAAATACTAAGGTTGCAGTACATCACCTTACAGTAAGACATGGAGTTCATCCGATTAAGCAACCTTAAAGACGATTTCGACCAAAACTCATTCCTTAAATTGAAGTGGAAGTTAACAAACTTATTGAAGTGAGATTCATATGTGAAGTCAAGTACCTAATTTGACTCGCGAACATTGTTCCTGTCAGGAAAAAGAATGGACAACTACGAGTTGTATAAACTTTTGAGATTTGAACCAAACATGTTCAAAACATGATTTTTCACTTCCAATAACAAATTTATGGTGGATGCAACTACTAGTTATAAAGTCTTATCTTTCACGGATAGGTCTTTTGAATACAACCAAATACAAATGAATCCAAAAGATGAGGAGCTTACATCATTTCGTACTGCTAAGAGCATATATTGTTACAAAGTTATGCATTTTGGATTAGAAAATGCAGGGGCAACATACCAACAGGCAATACAAAGATCTTTAATGACATGATACATAAGAACGTGAAATGCTATATGGATGATCTTGTTGTTAAAACAAAGAAACATGAAAATCATCTACGAGACTTACGTGATGTTTTCAAAAGACTTCGACGACATCAACTAAAGATGAATCCGTTAAAGTGTGCATTTGATGTCACCTCTAAGAAATTTCTTGGCTTCATTGTTCGACATAAGGGCATTGAAATA
>CAIGRK010200866.1:0-12653 GCA_903798315.1 Fraxinus greggii | reverse complement strand
GACTTCAGGATTATAAAGTTCACCGTGATGAGATACATACTAAGCTGGTTCAGATAATGAGAGAAAGATTGGTGGTTCATCTACGTAGCTTGCCACAAATTGTTGAGAGTTGGAATAGATCTGAGAATACTGATCCGCAGCCGAGTCAGTTTGCTCGGTCTCTCACTAAGGTAGATAAGAAGGTGCCATTTTATGTAAATTTCTAGCCATGGTTTAAAGATAACTGCCCATTCGTTCCTCACCTCCTTGCTCCCTTGGAGATGTCAAGCAATATGAGGGGAAATCTTGGAATGCAATATTGATTTATTTTCTTATTGCATTATAAAATATCTACTGCGGGATAAAAAGCTTTCAGGGAGTATTGAAATGAAAAATGTCGAAGCAAATTGAAATATTGGTGCGAAGATGGGTAAAGTGATGAGAAAAGTAATTATTAATTAGTTGCTCCATTTTATCATTTACCAATGTGTTAATTCGAGGTTGCTTTTGTTTAAAGATACAAAACTACGGCGAACTTGCAATTACATCAATAACTGATCATCTGCTTTTGTTGCTCCCTTTGACCAGTTATTGATGTTCTAATTCCATCGAAAAATAGTTTTTTTTTTTTTAACAAAAAGTTGAACAGATTGCAGAACTTCTGTGGAACATGAAGTTATTTTCTCCTCCTAAGAAAACAATTTTTTTCCCAAAAAAAAAATAGTAAATTAAAATAAGTGTGCATGCCATCGATGCCCGACCATCAAGTGGTTTCTTGGGTTTCATCTTGATGGACCCTTTTTAGGACTCTTCTGATTTTAGTTGTCAATTATATTCCAATGGTTGACTCTAGTTGCAGAAATAGAGAGATTACATTACTTCGCATACCCGTGTAATTTTGTACAGAATGAAGAAACGACAGAGACATGTCACCTTTTGGGATGAGCCGCTGTGGCTTGTTACTCCTATAGGAATGCTCCAGTTAGGAAAAATAGTGATTGTAATTTCTTCTCGAGGAAGTAGCTGTTTGCAGCTCTAACTTTACATACATAGGGAAGATACCAAAGGTTTAGCCTTGGACATTGTTCAGCCTAACATCGTAACTACCATCATTTATGCAAGAAAAATAGGAAGGATATTATGTGAGAGAGAGAGAGAGAGACACACACACACACACTTGTGACAGTAAATCTATTATAAATTCAAATTCTGGTTCATTAACTTGCGTTTCCTCAAGTTGTTGAATTACCTTTTGCTATTCTTTTTAAGTCAGAAGAGAAAGCTTGCATTTAGTGCTTCCTTCTGAGATGAAATTTTATATTTAGCTTACAGAGGAAACGGTGTTTTCCCCCTTCTGGTTGATATTACCTATAATTCCAAATGTTTTTCAATCAATAGCAAAAGATGCAACTTTTCACTGATTTTTTATTTTTAATTTTTTAATTCAGGAAGTTGGTTTTCTTCAACGTACATTATCTAAACATCTGCTTGAAGAGGACGTTCAAGCTATTTTTGGGTAAGACCTTACTTTCAGAAGTCAGGTTCATCAGGTTTTTTTATTCGTCGTCCTTAATTTCTCAAAAGTTTGTTTTTTCCATTCAAAGACAGCTAATTAGAACATTTATATTCAATTGAAAATCCATTTACAATTGACCGCCTTCATATATGTTTTATATTTTCTGATTGATACCTATTTCACATGCTACTTGCAGGCAAGTTATTGTCATCTTCCACGCACAAATTTCTGAAGCATTTAAATCCTTGGAGATAAACACTCCACAAGCAAAGAACAGGTACCAATGACCTTTATACAGCAATACTTCGTATACAAAATGTTTCTCGGTGAGGTTGATCAGATGATGCTAGCTTTATACCACATTCGTTTTTGACATTACTCCTCCTCATGTCTTCAAAGCACAAACTTTACTATGAAGTACGTCATTTGCTTTTTTGGTATTCAAATTTTCGGGATACCTTGTGCTAGGCTCTATTGCGACATTCAGCATATTCTTGGATGCATCAGATCATTGCCTTCTGTTAATTTGGGCGAATCCATTCCACCAAATTGGGGGAAACTCGATGAATTCTTGGCACAAAATTTTGGCACCGAAGCTAGTGAATAGATATTTCGTGAAGTACTTAATTGATATATTTGGACGAAGGCTGACCATTACTAATTGCATGAAGCTAGAAGCCTGCGCATCAAGTTGCTTCTTTAAACGAGGTAAACTAGCTAGACTTATTGTTGTAGGACAGTTTTGTTGAATTTCAGAAGTACATCTTCAAACTAATAGTTTAATTGCAAAAGTTCAAATACAAGGTGCCCCATATTTCACTAAATGTTATGATTAAGGTGCGAAGTTGCAGGGTGAGAAATTATACGAGTCTGAATGCATTTTAAATGGTATGCATCAAGTGTGAAGATAGAAAGGTGCTGTCATTTTATGTTGAGTATAACACATCCCAACTAAGCCCTTTAATTACCCACGTGAGACGTACTCTGTGTAACATTTCAGACGGATGAACTGAACTGAACCAAATTCAGATGTCTCACATGATATAATAGTTTATAATGGTAAATTTTGAATTAATCATGTAATTACACGGGTTGGGTGGCTTCAGTAAATTCCAATAATCATGTACAAATGGTGGTTCATATTTAAGCTAGTTTTATCAAGTACGTACTGTCTTATATGCGTGATGTGCAGAAATGTAGAATGCCTTGGACTCTTATTTTAATAATTCTACACATTTTAGCAATTTCTGCTCATTTACAAAGCATAAAAAATTCATTTGCGTACTATAACTCTTGCTTTCTGCTCATACCATCTTTCTCTCGCTTATTGTGTACTGATTCTTACAGGGAGTCAGTATACTGAATATATTGCTGCGATCCCATGCTCAGTTGCTGGAGGGGACTCTGTTTTGTAATACTATACACAATTTTCAATGATCGTGGTGCTGGCTTTTTGTAGGAAAAACAAGAGAAAAATATGAATGTATTCTTTCACGACAAAGTCTAGTCTTCATTTCATTTTCCTTTTCCGGGACTGTTCAATTCTCCCCTGATATTGTTTTTTTGTCTAAGACTCCCCCTCTTTATAATTTTGTGGGTTCCCCCCATTTTTTTGTTAATAGAAATACTAGCGATAAATGCTTTGCGTTCAAGTATATTTCTCCATTTATCAACGTAACGTCTCAACTAGAAACTTCGTTGATAATATTTAGAAGACACGTTAAACCTATATTACTTGACTTGTTATTGTAAGTATAATATCATGCACATTTGCAATCAAGAATCATTAGCAACGCCTCAGGTATACAGGAAATTGATAAAAATGTTGCCGTAAATTGAGCATTACTCTTTTAAAAGGAGGGATTTGTTATCTTTCCGTATTGGGTAATTCTGATAAAACAGTGTTCCCAGCCTAATCACTACCATCGCAACCCCAAAGTTTGGGGTTTTTAGTTCATTAAACATACCTGATATAAGTGCGTCCAATAGCAAATTACTGGTTCAACATTTGAAACTACTAGTGTCAAAAAGTAAATTTGAGAACTATTACAAATTTTCTTTTTACACAAGCACATTACTGAACCCATGCATTTGTTCACTTCTTAGGTGCAATCTCCAACACAAATTCTTTACCCACGAGAATTGACAGGTTCGATATCTCCACGTTAACATACCCATTGCTGTTGGCTTTAATGCTTATATCCAAGCGTCTATTCTCTTTCACTCCCGTTCCAGTAACTAAATGATATCCTTTAATCTTGTTGAAACTTTTGTTCAATCCCAGAAAAGTCACCTTGTCTACAATCCACTTCTGATTCACAGCAAATTCTTCATTCAAAACCTCAGATCTTAGTATTATTCTATTCCTTACTATACCACTGTTAAATTTTATCAAACTCCATTTTCCTCCGTCACCTCCCATTTCCATATCCTCCCCATCATCTAAGAAAACTTCCCCCGAGCTGTTTTCTCTTCTGCTAATTGCCACCAAAAGTTGGAACGGAGTTTTCCGAGCTTCTCGTGTTGTCATTGCTTCTCCTTGCATGGCTAATATGTTTCCTTCCTGAACATGCACATTGATATGATCAGGAGGTGCATCAAGCTTGATATAACTTCCTCCTTGTGAATTCACAGAACGTGAGTAGTCAAAGAGGTTGAACCAGTTCCCTGCAGGAAAATACACATCCACAGAAACTGCCCCAGGCTCTAGTACAGGTGACACCAAAATCCCCTTGCCGAGTAGAAACTGTGAGCTGATGTTGTAAGTGTTTGAATCCTGGGGAAACGAGAAGAAAATTGGTCTTGCTATGGGTATGCCTTTAGAGTGTGCCTCGTACATCAATGTGTAGAAGTAAGGTAATAGGCGGTAACGAAGTCCTAACACTTTCCTGGCTGTTGTAGTGACTGAATTCCAGAGATATAGCTCTTGACGGATGGCATCCTTGTCCGAATGGTCTCTTGCAAAGGGATAGAACGCCCCTAGCTAATATGGATGGAAAAAACAGCACATGAACCCACGTAACCTATTTACCTCTTAAAATTCACAGCATTTACAGAAGATGAGAAAGAACAATAAACAATGTTGACATATCATAGGTGAATGTAATTCAAGAAATATTATATGAAAAGAAGATCTACCAAAAGTCACGGGATTAAAATCTAGAGACGAAGTCAAATTTTTTAACTTAATTTTCTTATGACAAAACCATATATTTTACCTGAATCCAGCGCTGGCAAAGTTCTTCAGTCGTGTTCCCAAAAAACCCACATATGTCGGCTCCAACCATTGGAATTCCAAATATTCCAAAATTCAAGATGCCTGGGATCGAGTATGCCAAATCACTCCAGGTGGCAGCATTGTCTCCAGTCCAGTGAGCTGAGTACTTTCCAGAACCCACAAAAGTACATCTGCTTAGCACAAATGGCCTTTTACCAGTTACATTGACTAAGGCTTCATTAGTAGCTTTGGATTCCAGAAATCCATAGAGATTGTGCACGTTATACTCTGTAGTGTTGCTAAAATGTAGTGAAGTTGCAGGTATAGTTTCCTCACCAATGTGACGTTGAATTCCACCATTATTGATCTTATAGGGAGGATTATCAAGAGTTGAAGATGGATTGGGAGGTGAAGTTACGAAATTGGCTACCTCATTCATGTCAATCCACAGGCCATCAACAGGGAGAAGTTCAAAGAATTTTTTAATTTCATTACCCCAATATATTCCAGTGGACGGGTTCAGAAAGTCTGGGAAGTAGGTAAATCCAGGCCAAACTTTGCCAAGGTAAGGTTCTCCATTACGCTTTATGAAGACGTCAGCTTGCATTCCTCTTGTGTAGGTAGGATATGTCTCATTTACACTAATTCCTGCAGTTTACGACAATATGGTCCATAAGAAGAAACAGGCGTCTTTAACTATCATATAATATTTTTATGTCAATGTTTTTGATCGAAATTGTCAGTTGAAGCAGGGAAGCAGGCCCCAAAGAGCAGAAGTACATAACTATTTTGATTGGTGAGCTTACCAGGATCTAGGATGACCACATATTTTTGACCATTCTGGTGAAGTGCATTGACAAATTTCTTCATCTTCTCCGTGGGAAAATTAATGGGATCAAGAGTGAAATCTTTGTAGCCATCCATGTAATCAATATCTGACCACATAACGTCTAGGGGAATTCTAGCTTCTAAATAACCAGCTACCACATTCTCGAGGTCATAGATATCTTTGTAACCCCAGCGGCACTGATGAAATCCTAGAAATGAAGAAAGGACACGACTTCTCTCAAGAACCTTATGAGTTAAAGAACTTGGACTAAGAAACAGATGATAGAAATTGAAGGTTCATAACCAAGCACAATGATAAGTTGGCCAAACCACGAAAAGTGAGGCTCATAAATTGATGCAATGTGATGGCCAAAAGCAAGCTCCATACCAGGTCTCGTGATTTTAAAGGAGCGAGAAATTTGAGGAAATGCCCTTGGAAATACATTTCATTTAATAGAAGCTAGATATTGTGATAGTTGACAAGTTTCATATACTTTTTTAAGTATATTTCCTTTAGATGGCTAATGTTCTTTGGACTTGTGGTTTCAACAGAGAAATGACGAATGAATTCTATTCATGACTTCTAGCTAGCATTCTTGAATTGCCTATCCGTATAGCATTGCTTCCCATTAGATCATTGAGAAATTAGTTCTGGAAACAATCGCCAACTTTGCAATCTAATATCACATCATCTTCAATCATCTTCAAATAATACAGTAGGGACTAATTCCTGACCCTGTATTGGAACAACATAACCCTCTGATTCCTAAAAGGCACTATCATACTTACCAAAAGACCAATAAGGCATAGGTGCAGGGCGGCCGATAAGTTCAGTGTACTGTTCCATAACCATTTCTGGCCCTGGCCCAGCAAAGAAGTATAAGTCAAGCATTCCACCAATCACCTTGTAGGTAATCCTATCTCCAGTGTACACAATATCCATCCCATTGCTATTGAGTAGCAAGACTCCATGAGTGGTCCCACGAGGGGACCGGACGTCCAAGTAGAACGGGTGAGATCCATACAAGTTGAGGTCAAGGGTCTCACTGGCAATGTTGGCATTCCACAGGGTAAGTGTTTGGTTGTGCTGCAGCCTGAATGAGCTCTTTGTGTGCTCCCCTAAGCCATAAAGATTGGAAGTCTCACGTGGCAAAGCGGAAGAGAGTTGAAGATACTGGTCTTTGAAGACGAGGTACGTTTCGGGGTGATGGTTTACTGGGCTGGTGTTAAAGAGGGTGTCGCCGGAGGAGAGGCGGCTGACGGCGAACCCAAATGGGGTAGTGTTTAGGAGGGTAAAGGTGAGGTCAGAGGTGGGGTCTGAGAGGAAAATGCAGTGGTTTTTTGGCGGTGAAAGGTGGTTCCCGGTGAGGTAACGGCGGAGTGGGTAGTAAGATTGGCGGGGGAGGACTTCTTGAGGGATTTCCCATCTTGGGTTGTTGGCATCTGTAACTCTGATTCTCAAACGGTCCTTCGTCTCGAAGCTGTAGGCAAATCAAAGGAACAGGAGCCAAAATATTATGAACTAAATTTGCTCATTTTCGAATAATCTCTCAGACTTCTTATTAAATTAGCTGACATTCAAAAATTTGCACAACTCTTAAATTGTAATTTTAAATACATAATATTAACAATAAATACAAAACTTTAACAACAATATTCCCAATGCTTATAAGAATGCATGGACAGAAAACCATCATCAATAACAAGAAATATTAATTAATCAAATGTTAAGAACATGACCCCAATATACTTATTTCTTTTGCACAACTCTTAAATTGCACTAAAGATACTTAACTTTTACTTATTGTCATATTTATGCCATCTAAGTTTTTTTTTCTCTTCTCATTGCTAAAATAAGTAATTTTGTAATTCATGGATAAATAACTTGCAATTATGTTAAATGTCCCAATGGTCACTCAACTTATGTCCACATTTTCGATTGATCACTGAAATTTAATATGTCGAGTTTTGGCCACTAAATTTATTCAGACATTGGATGTTAATGACATAACATTCACTTCAAACATTTCACAGAATTAGTGACGCGGCTAATGGGATACACACGTGACATCCTGTCAAACCATTAACAAATGTCACGTCTTCGATTCCTCACTAAATATTAAAAAGGTTTTCGATTGCGCACTAAACTTTGACAAATGTTTTCGATTGCTTACTGAACTTTGATATAGTCGAATTCTGGCCACTAAAAATTCACTAAACTTCGGAAATATCTTCGATTGGTCACTGAAATTTGATGTGGTCGAATTTTGACCACTAAACTTATTTAAATGACATCGGCATATTGTTTGTTAAAAATTGTGTACCGCAAGCTCATGGGTCGCATAAAAATAATAAAGTGGAAAAATGAATTCGAATTATCGATCACACGAGAAAAGATTACTCAATTACACAATAGTTAAATTTAATTTTGACATATTTTTGTAAAATTTTAAGATATTTTCATCATTTAAAAAAATCAAATTTTTTGTGTATTTTGTTGTTAAAATTAAAATATGGATTTTGTAACGAAACACACAATAAATTTAAAATTTCGAATTTTTGTAACGAAACACACATTCTTTGCAAAAATCAAACGTTAATTTTATTTTATTTTAACAACGAAACACACAATAAATTTGAATTTTTCAAATGATGAAAATAGCTTAAAATTCTATAAAAATATGTTACAATTAAATTTAAATATTGTGTAATTAAATAATCATTTATTGTGGATCGATAATCCGGACTGGTTTGTCCACTTATTACTTTTACGTGACCCATGCGTTTGCGGTATACATTTTTTAACGAACAATATGTCGACATCATTTTTATAAGTTTAGTAAAATTCACCCACCTCAAAGTTCGGTGAGCAATCAAAGATGTATTCCAAAATTTAGTGAGTCATCGAAAATGTTTTCAAAGTTTAGTAAGCAATGAAAGAAACTTTAAATTTTAGTGGCCTAAATTCGACTACCTTAAAGTTTAGTAAACAATCGAAGACGTTTTTTAAAGTTTAATGAGCAATGACGCTTCCTTACGGGCTTGTTAAAGGCGTAACGGAGTGCATTCTATTAGCCACGTCACTGATTATGTTAAATGTTTGAAACAGATATTATGCTAGCCAATAACTTCCAACATTGGGAATTAACTCTGTACTTAAATTTGACAACTTTTAAGCCTAACATATGTGCTCTCGTTCTTCTATATTCAATTGATTGTGGCATGTTTAATTGAATGAAACTGAACTCAGTATATAATCCGAGAATTAATTATCTAAAAATATTTTTGGATAATTGGGATGAAGAAGAGTTCAATTACCTGGCAGTGAGGGTGAGGAATTGAATATCAGGACCGAGAATCGACGAATTATTGATGAGCTGAAGATGAGCAGTTAACGTCTTCCCCGATGAATCGCCAATCACGGACTGGATGCTGTAACCATATCCAATCACTTCATCACCTCCTTCTTCCTTCGATGATGATGATAATGTGAAGAAGATGAACAAATAAATAAAAACAAGGTTATGAAGATGTCCTGATGGTATTCTTCTGTGCATTTGCTTCAGATTTAGAGCGGAGATTTCCTCCTCAATCAATTATTCTTTTTTTCTAGGGTTGATTCTGAATCAATTATTGCAGTCTGCTTTCTTCTCCAGAAATTAGGATTTAATTCTCAAACTTCAAGGGCCCCACGGTTGATCCTCACAAATCTCTGCACTCCACGATAACATTATGATAATTTAACAAGACAAAAGATGTTGAACCTTTCTCCTGTTAGTGTTGGTAAAGAAAATTTGATAATTTGATAATTCTGAGTTTAATTTGATGTTAAGAAATTTTGGTTAGAAGGTTAGAATCTAGTATGAGCGTTACTAGAACATAGTGGCATGTAGGTAAAATTAAATGAAAAGTCTAAATAAAGACGTGTTAGGTAGAGATTAAAATCGAATTAAAATTAAAAAATTAGTCGTTATTATTGACTTTTATTAGACGAATAAGACCCAATAACGGTTATATTTTCAATTTTAATTGGCTTTTAATCTCTAACGAACAAACACTAAATGAGTTGTTGAGAAATTCATTTAATTGGATCTATCATATATTACCACTTGGATTGATGTTTAACGCTAGTGGTGATGGATTGCCCTATGGCTCAAGTTTGGTTTCACTCTATTTGATTATTCATTGCAAACTTTCCATATTAGCAAAATAAAAAAGCTTTAAAATGTGTCTAAACACTGCATTTGACACAATGTGTTACGGTGTGTATGTTATGCGCATTCCGTTCGCATCTTATCGCCGCCACTACTCGAAGCAAATTGTATTGCACCTGTACCAAGCAGTATTACTCGTCGTTGCTGCTACCGTACCCACCACCATCGTCAATACCAGACCGGCCTGCCTCCACCATAAATCACCAATAATAAATAGAATAATTACACCCTTTATTGATTTACACCACCGTGCATCTTTCACCACCATCATTACTACCATTTTAACCCCATAGCACCAACACCCTCAACGTCACCATCACCACTCACACAATGGCGAAACACCAATCCTCCACTCCAGAAAAAGAAAAAAAAAAATTCACGACAAAAAGCAGCAGCAGACCGCAGATCCGCAAAAACTTGGGGGTCAAGAACAACGGAGTTTAATGGAGGCGATAGTGGTCTGATGGATTTTTATGGGGGCTGTGAAGGTGACGGTTGGCAATAATTGTCGTGGTGGCGGCGGCGGTGGTCTAATGGATTTTATGGAGACATTTTGAATAAAACAATTGTTCGAGCATAATCACTGCAAACCAAAAATAAGTGCTTCCAACAGCAATTGCAAATTATTTGTTCAACATTAGCGACTACCATAGTGTAATTGTAAAATTGAAAACAATTGCAAATTTACTTCCACACAAACACATAACTGAGCCCCAAAAAAAAAAAAAAATTGTTTTGTTTCAGAATGTATTCGTTCACTTAGGTGTAATCTCCAACACAAATTCTTTTCCCACAAGAATTGACAGGTTTAATATCTCCACATTAACATACCCATTACAGTTGGCTTTAATGCATTTTTCCATGTGTCTATTTTCTTTCACTCCCATTCCAGTATCTAACTGATATCCTTTAATCTTGTTGAAACTTTAGTTCAATCCAGAAAAGTCACCTTGTCTAAAGTCCACTTATGATTCACGGCATACTTTTCATTCAGAACCTCAGATCTTATTGTTAGTCTATTCCTTACTATACCACTGTTAAATTTTATCAAACTCCAATTTCCTCCTCCGCGTCCCCTTTCCATATCCTCCCCATCGTCCAAGAAAACTTCCCCCGAGCTGTTTTCTCTTCCACTAATTGCCACCAACAGTTGGAACGGAGTTTTCCGGGCTTCTGTTTTTGTCATTGCTTCTCCTTGCATAGCTAATATGTTTCCTTCCCGAACATGCATGTTGATATGATCAGGAGGTGCATCAAGCTTGACATAACACTCTTGTGAATTCCTAGAACGGGAGTAGTCAAAGAGGTCGAACCAGTTCCCTGCGGGAAAATATGCATCAACAGAAACTGCTGCAGGCTCTAGTACAGGTGACACCAAATCCCCTTACCGAGTAGAAACTGCGAGCTGATGTAGTAGGTGTTTGTATCCTCGGGAAACGAGAAGAAAATTGGTCGAGCTATAGGTATGCCTTTAGAGTGCTCCTCGTACATCAATGTGTAGAAGTAAGGCAATAGCCGGTAACGAAGTCCTAACACTTTCCTGGCTGTTGTAGTGACTGATTTCTAGAGATATAGCTCTTGACGGATGGTATCCTTGTCCGAATGATCTCTTGCAAAGGGATAGAATGCACCTAGCTACAGTTCAAAGAAATTGAAATCAATCGAATATCAGATGAAAAAAGAGCACATGAACTCATGCAACCTATTTATCTATTATCATTTACAGGAGATAGAGGAAGAACAATAAACAATATGATTTATTATAGTTAATTCAAGAAATATTACAGTAAAAGGAAGATCTGACCAAAGTCGCAAGATTAAAATCAAGAGACAAAGTTAAACGTTTTTGACAAATGTTCTAAGGACTAGTGTTTTATAGTGGATCGGGCTGATGAAAACATTTACATGAATGGGTTGTACTGAATTTGACACTATAGACCGTTAACTGGCCTTAATAGATCCCATTAATTGCAGGAATAATACATTCAAGTGGAAATTACACAAAATAAGAATTTTCAAGATTCAATTTCAAATTTCAGATATTAGGTTTCACTTTTCAAAAATTAGATATTTCATTTTTAAATATTAAATATTAATTATACAATTTGCATTCTAAACCCTAATCAATTTCATTCTAAATTGGCAAACATTTTCCTCCTCTTCTCTCGCCTCTCCGTCTTCTCTCCTCTCACTCTCTTCTTTCCCTCTTCTCACTCTCTCCTCTCCGTCACCACCGACGGCGACACAACAAATGCCGCCACAGGAACCATAGCAACGAGCGACAACGTCATCCCCCTTGTTCTCTCTCCTCACTCTCTTCTCTCCGTCGCGGCGCGGCGCAGCGCAGCGCAGCAGAAACACGGAGTAGCAACACCATTGAATGCTTGTGTTGGTGTCGCGATGATGCTAGTGGTGGTGGTGGTGCGACTAGTGGAGGTTGGGTGCAGCAGCGATGGTTTTGGTGTTTTGGATTTCTTCCTCCGATCTGTTTCGTCGGAGTTTTGGGGGTGCTCGCCAGTGAAGTGGGGGAGCAGCTGCTATGTTTTGGGGTTGGTTTCTTCGTCCGATCTGCTTCGATGGAGCTTTGGCCAGTGTTTTTTGTGGTTTTGAGTGGTAGCGATGTCGGCCTTTTTGTGTTGTAGCAGTGCCCACGTTGTGTTAAAGTTGTGGCGATGGTAGGTTTGCTGTTCTTGTGGCGGCAGCTGTTCCTGTTCCTGTGGCGGCGACGACGGTCATATATGGTGGGCATTGTGGTGATGGCGTTAATGGATCCGATTTGTTGGGTTTTTTGGGCGGCTGTGGTGGTGGTGATGGCGATTTTGGTGTTGTTTGATTGGCGATTTTGTTGCTTGCAATTTGGTGTTTAGGCGACACTATTGGATAATGTTGGTGGCGGTGG
>CAIGRK010200838.1:0-14548 GCA_903798315.1 Fraxinus greggii | reverse complement strand
TCCCCACCAAAATATTCTCATTTGATTATGTGCAAGAATATAATCATATATGCAACTAAAAATGACATTCCTAATAATTGACGTACTCTAAGTTCAATTTGTTGTACTGTACTGATAAATTTTATCATACATTTATCGGCGTAAATCCCCATCATACCAAACCTAGCATGTACAACTTTGGATGAAGGAACTAGAATGCACTTAGAGAGTTTTGAAGATTTAATGATCTCACAATTTGTTGGGTATCATATTAAATCTAGTAAACCTCTTTCTTTCTTCGAGTCGCTGCACTCGTTTAATTTCTACATTTTCCCATTTTTAAAATATATCAAATATGCCCAAGGCCCCAATGAGAGTCATTGACAAAGATAGCTCAACCCTATCACATTTTTTTCATCAACGGTTAGCAACTACACATTTTTTTGAAATCAGGTCCTCGACCGAAAGCTTTAACTTCATCACGATTCTGGCCCAACCCGAATCTCCTTCTGTTTATATATTCAATGAAGAAATGGACTTCAACTGCACCATTTCAGGTTGTTGGCCCATTCCCCATCTTGCTGCAGGCCCAATTCTCTCGATTATGGCCCAATTTGTCATTTCAACAACAAAGGTAACACAAACTGTATTTTGCATGAAGCTGCCTTCGGCTGGGACATCTATAGAAGAATTCTTCAATTTGCATGATCAGACAATAAAACAAGTACTCGCAGTCACAAAATTATTAATAAATTGCTATAGGTTTTGATATTTTTGGCTTGGAATTCCATTATTCTGGGCTAGATTTTGAAACAAATCAAGATAATATGCATTAGATTGACGTGGATCGTCAAGCCAAGGCAAGAGAAACAAATCATGCAAAACTAACACATTCGTTTCCTTGATTTCGAGATTTTGAAGGTGCATCCTAATTTATGAGTAAGGTGTTGCAATTTGAATAAATGCACCAAGCTCATGACATACGATTGAATAATATTATTCATGATGTCGGGTCTAATATTGCACATTTAATCTTATAATTTCATAGTTCATGCCATATAGACGACTGAGCATCTCTGATAGAGATAAATAACATTATTTTAGTCGATATTTCAGATTTCGATGACCATTTGTCTAGGTGGCCACAGAAATACAATATCCTAAATTATAAATGCATTTCAACATCTAGACTTTTAGATGCTTGTTTGATGCGTCGTATTGGACCGGACAAGTCAACTTCAATAGAGATAAATAATATGGACTTTGCTACGTGTACACGGGCGTACACCGGCCCAATAGGAGGCAGATTATTTATTTGGACATGGACCCCTCCCCTCATGTGAGGGGAGTGTACACGGGAGTGTAAACTCATTTAGGAAAATTCAAATAATATTATTCCTTTTTTTTAACAAGTCAACTTGTAAAACATTAGTCAATCGACCATCAAGACATTACTGATGAATCAAATTATACATTATAGCAACCCATGTCTAATTTGAAATATTGAAGTTCATTCCACGAGGTACAACTGGAACTTATGCGCTGCTATAGCTATCCAAGATGATAGATAAAAGAAGGGAAATACTATTTGTACACTGAGGTTGGCACCCCGGTATACAAGTAGCATAGTCCAATAAAGAAGCCTAACTGGTGGATTGTTGAGCTTCAAGTCATACGACATGGGAGTGCTTAGTGATACTTCAGTTTCTAATGCTAAGTACCGACTTTTTATAATCAATTCGAATTAATGTGACACACACACACACACACACATCATAGCTTCTTTAAAAATCATTGTAGCCTCTCGACAAATCGAGATATAACTCTTCCTTTCGCGTTAAATTCAATTGACTTGTTTTTAGCCCGTCTAGAACTTTTCAGTTACCGGAATTAAACCATCTAATTTAACTTTTCTGCATCCAAGGAATTATTCTTTTCATTTTGGACTCTTAATTTTTTCATTCTTCCCAACAGGATCTATTTGACTTGTAAAACAATAATCATTCAATCGCCATCCATGTTTAATTTGAAATATTTGTGTTTAGCCCTTGTTTGTCTGCTATTAAATTAAAATTCATTTTTTTTTCTAAATCATTTTTAATCATACGTTCTCATAATAAAATTTCTTGCGCGTAAGCTTAAAACTTTGTTTATTTTTCGGTCACATTTTTCAAAAATTCACTGTTTCAAAACTCATTTTCGTACTTCGACGATAGATGAACATGAGCTTAATATCTTTTTATTTTATAATTTGTAAGTAAATATAGGATCTTAAATCTAAAGGGCAAAGAATTAAAATTTAAGTAATTCTTTGCTTTTCAATATTAAGCTCATGTTTGGTATCGTTAAAAAATATGATTAAAATTTAAATCAAAATTAACAAATAATTTTTAGCACTCATTTTATAAAATTCACACATTTTTAATTATATATTCTATCAATTTTTATTAAACTTCGTTAAAAATCTAATTTTAATCGATTTCCAAGGATTCTTTCTATTTTTCAAGTGTTGTTCCATTAGTGCAGTTGACCTCTGCACTTTTGTTTTGTCTTTTTGTACCATCACTTGCCTATCACTTGTCACCCCCACCCGCCATGACATCACCAGCCGTTACCCGCTCGTCCGACGTCGTTTCCACTTCTTCCGCCTGCATCTCCTCCGTATACTAATTCCATTCAAGGATTCCCCCAAAGAAATCCAATCTTCAATTAGGGTTTTGTTGATTTTGGGTTTTTTTTACCCTAATGGCTTCTGAAAAATTGGGCATGGTACCATCCCAACAAATACACAACGGGCTCAGCCCGCACCCTCACCCGCAGCTAGTTTATCCAGAATTCGCATGTAGCCCACAAGCGCCCCACCGCCGTTCCGCCGCTGCCGGTGACCCTGGCCCAAAATCTGCCACCCGAGAGCTCACTGCCAGCTTCCTTGACCACCGCCACTTCTAC
Source organism: Fraxinus greggii (assembly GCA_903798315.1). NCBI lineage: Eukaryota > Viridiplantae > Streptophyta > Magnoliopsida > Lamiales > Oleaceae > Fraxinus > Fraxinus greggii. Next base: position 11,620 of record CAIGRK010200838.1, on the reverse strand, counting down.
CAACACCACCATCCGCCGCCTCCAGCGCAGCCTCAGACGCAGACCACTGAGTTTCGTCACCAGTGGACCAATAGCCGCAGCTCCGCCACCGCCAGCGGCGGTGAAGCATCAGAAGATGATGATGTGGAAGATGACGAGGATGACGAGGATGATGATAATGATGATGAGGACAACAACCAGAATATGGTTACTGTGGCCAAAATCAACCATACTGATGCTCTTGAAAAATTTAGCAATAGTAATAATAATCAGAAATTGAAACAGTTTTCTGCATTAGGTAAGTGAAAGGAGTGATATTTTCAGATGTTGACTATTTTTCTTAGATATAGTTATGCTCATGTGACTTTTTCTGGTGTTGCTTTTTTTTTTTTTTTTCAATTACATGGATCAAAGAAGGTAATTCGGTCCAATCTGGAAATGGGGGCAGTAACGATAATAACAATAGTAGTGAAGCAAGGAATATAGGTGAAGAAGTCTATTACGCACAGTACTTGCACGGGGCTGAGGGGCTGAGCTCGTCATCTGGACAAAAGGATATCATGGCGGTGGAGAACGGGTGTGGCAAGAGAAAGGAGAGTTGTTATTCAAGTGAATCCCAGGAGTCATTGAGGACTATCCTCTCTGATCCTCTCACGTGAGTTTCTTCTGATTTATGAATTTTGTTTTATGTTTTTATCATGGATGTTAACTCCATTTTGGCTAATCTTATTGAATTCGTTGACTTTAATTTTAAAAATCTAGCTGAATGGTGCATAGGTTTATATGAATATGGTTGAACGAAAATGTTGGGTTTGTTTGCTTCTTTTGGAAATTTATTCTTTTATGTTGGTTTTGAAATGAATATAAGGGTTATCTAAATTGCTGCTTCTCCTGTTTTCAAGCTATAGTCACTGTGTTCAGGAAAGGTGCTGTAGATTTTTAATTTTGTTCTCTTCATTTGTATTCTTTTGGTCATGCACTTGTTCCGCTTCTGGTTCACCAAAATTTAGTAACAACCTATTCTAATAGTCTTGTATTATTTAGATATATCCTCAGCCATGTCATTTGAGAATTTTTACGAATTATTCTAATTTTCGAATGGAACTCTTAAAATTACGCACAGATAATCTCATATATGTTATATTATATAACAGACACAGGAGGGGTAACAAAGATTTTTGGCCTGCAAAATTTGCTAAACGCGGCCTTCCAATGGTTTGTGGAGCCTGGAAGTGTTATAAAGGCACCGTTTGAAAACTTTGCTGAAAACATTATTCATTTCTATCTACTATCATAACTTCTAAATGCTTTTCACTCATGCTATATATTCGATCCGATTCTCATTAATGCTACCATAATCAGAATACTCAAATTTATCACAAAATGTCAACTTCTTATGTTCGAATTGATATCGCAAGAGTGAAATTGATAAATCTTCATAGATGAAAATTTTAATTTCGCATATTTAAAAGAATTAATAGTTCAACCTGAGTGGTGGAAATATGTCTAATTGTGTCCATAAAAATCAGCCTCGATTATAGTTGTCTTTTCCTTTTTATTTCTTCTCTTTGGTTCATGGTTCTTCTAATGCATAGTTTTGTTTGTGTGATTTGTTTTTCTTTCTTTCCAAGTTAAGTAACTTAATTTATTCATCTAATGTATGTTTACACGTTCTGTTCTAACTAGAAGATGTAGTTCATTATCTAATGTTGGATCATCTACATTTCTAGTCACTAAACTTATAGCAAATTCTCATCCAGTTCACTGTAGTTTAATTTGTTGCAAAATTAGTCAGTATTTTTCACACTTCTGTTTATGTTAATAAAACTAAAGAAAAGTTTTGTGTGGCATTTAACTGTAACGGAACGATGACATGGCACATTTTCTTTTGGAAAGTGAAATTTGTACATCCAACAAGCCATAATCGTGGGCCCATAAACCAATCCCTTCCTCATGCTTGGAACTTTTCTTCCCCTGGTTGTTGCTGCCTTCCACTGCTCCGGGCCACCATCATCAGACTTCTTCCCCCATCTCTGATGAGTCCCTGTTGGCTTCCACCACTGACCAACTCCCTTCTACTCCTTTCCAGTGCTTTTGGTGTTTTAGGCTTCCATTTGGGAGGAGAGGGGTTTGAGATGTTGCTTGGGGGGTTTATTTATATGAGTGGATATCAGGGGGAAGATGAAGTAAATTCTCTTTTTTGTTTTCTTTTAAATAGTCATTTGATCCTTTTGCATTACACTTTTTTCCATGTCGGAAATGAACACTTTTTGAAAGAAAATTATGCCACAACGCCGTTCTATTACCGTTAAATGTCACTTTAAGACTTTTCCGTTGGTTTTACTAAAGGGAGTAAAATAGTGACTTAGGTTGCAACAAAATAAAGTTAAGTAAATGAAATTTCACTATAACTTCACTATCTAAAAATTAAATCAATACTAAAAAAGGTTATTGCCGATATCTGATCCTTTCTTTCTCTACAATGTTAAAGGCAAATATTGATATCTAAATTTTTTTCTGCTATATCTCGCTTTTACTAGCTTGTTATATTCAATACAAATTGAAAAGGAAGTGTGATTTTGTATGATGCTTGTGATAATAATAAGTGAGATTGGAGCATAGTATACGATGAGCTTGTTCAAAGTATTTGTTGGTGATTTTCTACTACAAAATTTAATGTGGTCTCTTGAATTTTTTTTAAAACTTTATGTATTTCATGTTAAATTGCCCTTTTACAGAGGAGCACTTATGGATGATGCAATGATATTGCCTTGTGGACATTCCTTTGGTAGTGGCGGAATGCAACAAATAATTAGAATGGTAATTCTTGATTAAGCTAATTTTATTTTTGTCTGTGAAGAGATTCAATTCTTATGGTTATATATCTAATGCTAATCAGTACTAGCAATATGCTTCAGCTTCATGTTTCAACTCTCCCACCACTCCAAGCATGCTTGGATGGGTTCATACATCTGGCTTAATCGTTTGTTCATGTATGTATTGCTACATAAGTTAAGTGGAGAGATTACAGATTGTCACCTTTTCAAGATTTTAAGATTTTGGTTTTGGTGAATCAAAGCCTTGTGACCTTATGAGATCGTCATGAACTTGTGTAGGACATGAAACACTCTGTGTTATTCTTATTGAGATTAATGCAATATGTTAATTGGTGATATCTGCTTAATAGCAGAATTGTTATATTTCTGATACTTCAGGATAAGTATACTTGAATCAAGTAGCTATTACATAGATTCTATTTCCTCATTCAGTTTCTGCCTGCCTTTATGTTTTACTGAAATTCGTGATCATTTTTTTGTATTGCCATTTTACTTCCTGTAATAAAGTAATCCATTGGTTTTAACTTTTCAAGATTGAGTTGTTTGGTTCTGTGTTGTCCTTAATTGATATTCGATAAGAAGCACTTTCTCTCTGATTGAAGTTAACTGATATATGGCCTGATTTACATTGCACAATGTATGTCCAGAAAGCCTGCTATACGTGTTCACAGTCTGTATCAGAGGACTCGATTGCTCCAAATCTGTGTAAGTTAAACTATCCTGTCTTACTAAAAGTAAAATATTTTTCTATATTTGCGATTGATTTGAAAGCCCTCCTTGGGTCTTTGATTGCCTACTTTTGTAGTTTTGTGCATGGGTAGGAAATGCAATTTTCTGTCTTCATTTTTTCAGATACCTGTCTTCATTTCAGCCAGCATTTAACTCAAAATCCCTTTTTTACCATTTCTCATAATTGATTTGATATTAATTCTATCTGGTGCATAATTTTTTTGCACAATATTCTGGCAAATGCTCGTATAATAAACTGAAGTTTTTCTTTTCCAGTTTTATAAATCTAACGAACATGTAATGTAGTACATTATAATTCAGTGTGTTATAGTTTTTTTATACAGTTCTACGTTTCTCAAACCTTTTGAAAGTTTGTGGTTTTATTGCCAGTCAATGAATTTGCATGTATAAACAGAAAGTTACAGTTGTTTTTTTGTTAATCGATTCTTTTTGTTTTGTTTTTGAAGCTCTACGCGTTGCTGTCCAGGCATTCCGACGGGAACAACAGTTGCAAGTTAACCGAACATCAAAAAAAAGGAGGGAAAGATATGATCAGGTATGCAGTAAAACTCCATAATTTAGTTGCATATGTGAAATTTTTCTTATTGAGAATTATGTTTCCTTAGCTGGTCCTCAAGTATTTGTTAGTACTTTAGCTTCTCTTATAATATGGTTGGGTCTAAATTACGTTTCACTCATCCTCATGTAGGACAAGGGAACTTGTGGTGATTCAGTGCTCACAGAACACCCAAGGGGAAGAGGAGTTCAGTTTCCATTTGTCGTTACAGATAGAGTTATCATAAAGGTTCTGCAAAGAAATCGAAATTTCATGTACATCACCTGTTCAACAAATTTCAGTTTCTAATTAGGAATTACTGAATCAGGGTAACAAGAGAACACCTCAGCGTTTCGTTGGACGTGAGGCTATAGTTACCACACAGTGCTTGAATGGATGGTAACCTACTCTCTAAATACTGTCTCCCTTTTTTTCTCAGTTTTCACCATCTAGAAACTTTTTACTGATAGTCTATAATCATATCACTAGGCCAAGCTATTATCCTTACTTTTTACTGGAAGTCTTGCTGTACGGGACTTTAGAACCATAACTCTGTTTACATCAGAGTTATTGAAATTTCATATGCATTCAGGGATCTTATGGCCCTACTGGGTTCTGAACTATATTTGCATTCACTTCTCTAAGTTATATCAACATTGTGGATTCAGTCTGGACAATTGTTATGCGCACATATTATTACTGGAGTATTTGACAAATTATTTTGTAATGGAATTCTTCCATCCCTAAATGAAAAAATCGGTAGCATCATAATCCTCCAGTTTTAAGCTGTTGAATGTGAAATCCTGTCAGCCTACTGATTTTAGATTACTATATGAAATCTTCCAATCCCACCTTTACTTTCGACCTTATTGCATGGATATGTGAATGTTACATCTAATGAAGTGCTGAAGGGGGGCAAGAAGATAAACAGTGAACATAAAACATATAAAATCAACCAGGACACCCTTGGGTTTTATTTGTATCTTCTCTTTCCAATACTTGTTGTATTTCTTGTTTTCTGCATGAATTTGGGAACATATTTTTAACTCGTTCTGCTTCGCCAATTCAAACTGACAGGTATGTGGTGAAGACGTTGGACAATGCAGAGAGTGTGAAGTTGCAGTATCGCTCACTAGCCAAGGTGGCAGATGATGCATCCTCCAATCCGTTGCCCATTAAGATGGCACCCAACTGGTTATAAAATTAACAGTTGGTTAGTCATAAGATAGTGTTGCAAATTAACTTATTTCGTATACTTAATTAACCTAACTCCAGCATAAACAGGTTTTCAGTTTTTCCTGTTGGAGTTGTATATTGTAGAAACCTTGTCAATCATCCTCTCATAGTGAAGCAAGAGATGCATGAGTTATATAATCATTTCTTCATAAAATAGCAGACTTTTGCCTTCTATCTTCGTTGTGTTCAATTGTTAAACTGAATAACTGCCATCTTTATAGTCTCGCTTTGGTGCATACTTTACAATATTGAACATGATTGAACAATATAACAAACAATATTTTACTGTATTGTGAACTATTATCTTCTCGCATAAAATACCTTGCTTCGACAAATTAGCTTTCATTTTATTGTCAGATACAAATGCAAAGTAATAAATTCGGACAAATATCTAAATCAATGTACAAAAATAAAGAAAACATCCTTAAAAAAATCAGTTATTCATTCTCACTAAAATTTTAAGAAACAAGTACAACTTGTTCATGTCAGCCCATATGCCGAAACAATAAAAGAGAAAAATAAATATCCAAAACTTCGATGATCTAAACATTTGAAGTTACATGGTAACAATATGTGGAAGCAAACAACACGAATTAGTCTAATGCTGTAGTTACACTGAATATCTCAGTATATTGTTGTTAAAATAGTTAATGATTAGGGATGTGGTAAATTTTCCGTTGACAACAAGAAGTTGCAAGTTGAATAAATGGAAGCAGCAGCAGCCCTAATGGTTAAGTCCCTCTCTGAATTATCAGTTTCCCCTAATCTGCAGCAAAATATAAAACAGACTAGTTTTTAAAAACCCAATAGTAAAAGCTTTGTGAGTAATATAATCAATTTCCACAAAAAATTGCAATCAGAACATGTAGGTTGTAGACTGCATGCTTGAGCATAAATGTAAAACTAAACCACCATGTAAATGTTCACTAAACTACCATTATCGAAGTTTTGAAAGAATAACCGAACTTATGGTGCTTGAATATAATGTAAACAACAAATTACGAATTGAACTCCAATGTGAAGTAGAAAAGAGAGATTATCAACAGTTTAGATATATCAGAAGAGATGGAGCTGAAGTATTTCAAAAATCTACAATATTAAGTGCTTGTGGGAGTGATTCTTAGAAAATTACATTCCCTCTCATTTTCAACCATACATTCTCCAGAAAAATTACTTTTCGAAAAATCTCTCCACAAAAGGGCTAATAAAGGCAGAGAACTTTACAAATCACACTTTCTTTCATTGATATTCCGACACTATTCTCTATGGAAATCCCAGTTATACTGTGAAATATCTCCAGGCCCTTAACACAAGTTTGTAAATTTCCAATAATACCCAATATGGTGAAAGATTGACTCTCATTTTTGGCTTATATAGCTCTGCAGTTTCTACGCAAGTAAAAAGATTACATAATTTCTAGTTTCTACCAACCAAAAAAGAGAGCACGAGAGTTCATGTAAGTTTTAATTTTTCGTGATTTCTGATATGCCTAGAGATCGAAGGTTGCACAAGTATCTAGTAATTAAGATTTAAAGTATCTACGGACTTCTAGATATATTAAATTGCCCAGCATAACAAAGGTACAAGAGTTAATGAGTCTACCTAGTGAAGCATCCTATAGGACCAGTCTGCTGCAAAGTACGATGGCCACTGTGTTTGTAAAGACCCCATTCGCAATGCAACTGCATTTCCTTCACTTGTTTCAGCCAAGTTTCCTGATAATAAAAAATAGACTATGTTCAATTGTGCTTTCTCTGGATGTGGTAAAATTAGGGGGGGAAAAACAAAAGGAACAGGAACAGGAAAGAAAAACTGTGACAAATATAAACATGTAATCAAGGCAAATGCAAAAAATATTTGCAATAAACCTGTGATCAAGCAAGAAGATAATTGCATTGTGTAAAATGTAAATGCATAGAGTTTGAAATAACCTCAGTTTTTTCCAATATACCAAGATATCACGATTCGAAGATAATCAAATGATAATAGTTTTTCTTTTGCATAAATCCCAGAACAGTACCAGAGGTGTTGATAAAAGGTCAAAATGTAATAGTCGTGTTGTTCAATTTATACAACATAAAATAAATTCTTGACACCTGTGAACAAAATAAATCATAAAAGTTAGCAGAGATAATTTTCAAGCTCTCTCAATGTTCGTATATTGAGTCGCAAAAGAATAAAAAAAGAAGAAAAAACTGAGCCAAAAAAAATGATTATCTGGCTGAACTTAGACGAATAGGATTCTTGGTAAAACTGTTCTGTGACAACCTGAACCAAATAACAAAGCATATAGAACAGGAGTAAAGACAGATCACCTGCCATCAATCCATCTACTGGATTGTGCTTAAATATTTCTAGCTAAAAAAAACTAACAACTCACCAGAAGATTCTCTTCTTCACAAAGTGTTTTATCCATCTGAGCAAACAGTGTGCTCCATCTAACAAAGTGTGCATCGACAATTGCTTTGTCAGGGTGGCGAACAATAGAATCTTTTATTTGCCTATCAGTCTCTTGGTTAGATGAGAATTCTCTTGACACAAGGAGAGGTAATTCTGTGTGAATTACAGCACGGACTCTCTTCTTACTACGTCGCAGAGCTGCCATTAAAGAACAGAGCATTAGGAATATATTAAGCCCGTAAATATTTTCTCTTATTTGAGGTATCAACCTACCTGCAAGACGTCCTTTGATATCCTGATTAAGAAGTTCCAACCATTGGGAAGCTGCATTAGCAGCTGTAATCAAACAGAAGTCCAAATCAGTTCCCTATTTTCTTCTTTTTATGTAAATTATTTATCACCAAGATGTTGAAAAAACCAATATTTATTATTTCAGAAGCACGAGTTAGTATTGAATGAACTTCAATGATATGCCATTGTCTATAAATCACATGTTGTCAAATCCTCCTGATAGAACATATTAATCATGAAAGTACGAAAAAAGGAAAAGAAAATGAAAAGCTTCTCCTTCAACTTGTACATAATTCAAACCTTGATCCATACATACCATATATCAAAATCAAACTAGTGAAACAAGCAAAGATGTACATGTGAGAGAAAACAACAAACCTTTAACAGAAAGTGAAGTAACACCAGAAAGGTTTGCTGACTCCTCATTTAACAAAGAGCAAGTATTCTCTGATGCAGCAGTTAGTGATGATGAAAGCTTTAGTGCAAGTCCATCCTCATTTTCTGGGGTGTACTGTGAAGGCACCCTACCAGAGATCCTTGTTTCTGCCTTATATGGCTCGCCATCTCCCCTGGTAAGATGGGAGTTCAAAGAAATTGATTTGCTCAATGATGAATAGCCGCTCATCTGCCATCTTCCCGACAAATTATCTTCGTGATTAACTCCACATTCATTCACTCCTGCACAATTCATTTGTTCCAGGTTCTTCCTTTCACTAAATTCTTTTGTGCAACTTTTTCTTTGGTTAGCCTGCTTGCTTCCAGCTTGTTGATTTTCAGTTTTTGCAGATTTTACCACGGCTTCTATAATAGAGTGGACCTGTTTGCTGTTTCTCACATGGTTTATGATTCCAGGGTTAAGCCCGTTAAGCAACCCACTTGGAGCAGCAATTCTTGCAAACCTATCAACCTGTTCTTTCTTTGCAAGCTCTATATTTTTCTTAATCAATTCATTTTTACTCTTCCTACCCCGTGGCTTTGGCATCGTCACTGCTGCATAAGAAGTGGAAAGATAATTGTTTTGTTTCATCTTGTTCCAAACTCTCATTGGATCTTTTTCCTCCACTGGACCAACGGAACTTGCACAATCAGAATCATCCCTTTTTTTCAAATTTTCATAGTTTTTATAAGGATAGAATGGGTCTTGGTTGATTGAACTAGAAATATCTTCAGCATTTAGATCTACACCAAACCCTCTCGACTTTTGTTCATTCCCAGATTTGGACAATTTGTTGGGTTCCTTGATATACACTGGAGTACTGTCCCCAACCACATTGCTAGCAGTATCTAAATTGGCATTGAGATCAAGTGCTCTTGGGGCAGAGTTATGCGCCGTGCTGCTTCCTCCTCTTCCTGATTGAGCTTATATCATAACTCATTTTCTCAGTTTTGCTTAAGGGATATCTAACTTTAATTTAACGAGATTAGTACTTTAATTCCTTTAAAATAATACTTTAACTCGACATAAATAAAAGAGATAAAAATCTTTTAAACATCAAATCCACACACTCCAGCATCAACTTGCAAAGAAAAATAATGCATGATTCTACAAATTAACTTAATACAAACGCAAATATAAAATCAAGCATTGGCTTCCTGTGTTCACCGTCTAGCAATTCAATTATATCAAGAAGCGAGCCGGTGTATAGAGATCATTACTACTCAAAACCAAGGCACTTTAACTGTATCCAATTAGGAATATAAACTAGGACAAAAAAGGTAAACTTTTGCCTCTAATGCAATTATGTCAATCAACAAATATAACCTAAGTACCCAAATGAGACAGAATTATCGCAAAATGGAAATAAAAAGAAAAAGATATACCTTCCATCCGAGAAATGGATTCAAGATCCGGCATTTTCTCTCTTTTGGAAGAAGGTTCCGATCGTTCTTCATCTTCTATTAAGCCTCTTTTCTGCGCTAATGCAACCTAACAAAACAAATCCAATAATCCATTCAATTTAACTGATAAACATAGAAGAAGTTTCAAAACCGGAAAATAATAAATCTTTAGTAATATTTCTAAAAACCCACCTCTGAATCAAATCTGGACACACTACCCATCTACGCTCAAAGAGGGAAGAAATGGCAAATTCAATTGCCAGGATTCTAAGCGCTGACCTTTTATGCAAAATTCAAATCCAAAATGATAACTTTATTCCTTGAATAAAGAAAAGATTAATAGAAATACAACATGTTGGTCAAGAAAATTAGATCCAAGATTCTTAATGGCGCGGCTAGTTAAATTTGAAAACGTATAAAGATACGCGCCCGAGAAGCGTTCTTTTTTATAGCAGTAATTGATTGATTTGGGGGTATACGGAGAGATTATTAGGCTGTCCTAAGTTTTTCAAATTCAAATGGACTGAACAGCAAGTTACCGCTTTCTTTATGCATATGCAGTTTGGTATATGGCGCTTCTAAGACTTGTTTCATCTTCAGTTTTTTNAGCGCTGACCTTTTATGCAAAATTCAAATCCAAAATGATATCTTTATTCCTTGAATAAAGAAAAGATTAATAGAAATACAACATGTTGGTCAAGAAAATTAGATCCAAGATTCTTAATGGCGCGGCTAGTTAAATTTGAAAACGTATAAAGATACGCGCCCGAGAAGCGTTCTTTTTTATAGCAGTAATTGATTGATTTGGGGGTATACGGAGAGATTATTAGGCTGTCCTAAGTTTTTCAAATTCAAATGGACTGAACAGCAAGTTACCGCTTTCTTTATGCATATGCAGTTTGGTATATGGCGCTTCTAAGACTTGTTTCATCTTCAGTTTTTTTGGAAATATACGTCTCCGTTCTTTTCAATCACACATTTTTTAATAAATAATATTGCACGTAATCCAAAATCTTTTCCTTTATTTTTAAACACACATTCTTCATCAATCTAGCATTCTACACAAAGAAAAAAAACCCTCTAACAGCCATAAAATTGTAAAAATTTATTACTTATGTTACATGGGTAAAAATTTGGGCTTGCTGCCCCTTTCAACTATCACTGTAACGAATTTTTTTTCTCAAACTCATTTTCGGTTATACATTCTCACACTAGAACATTTTGCTCGTAAATTCAAAATTTTTTTCTACTTTTTAACCACAAATAATCCAAAACGTCACAATTCCAAAACTCATTTTCTCCACCAAAAAAAAATACTCACTTTGATGGTTTGTCAAATAGGGACTTTAACCCTTGTTTGATTCTCATTATTTTTAAAATACATTTTTCTCTCTATTATTTTCAACTACATATTTTTCAATAAAAAAGTATTGCTCGGAAACTTAAAAAAATTTTCCTTATTTTTTAATTACATATTCTCTATCAAGTCACTATTTCAAAATATATTTTTATAAAAAATGAGATCAAACATGCCCTTAGTTTTGTACAGGAAAATGTTGAGAGTAAGGACAATTTGAAATGATTGTCTTGTATGGACATTGACGAGTTTTATGAATCATATAAATTTGTATTTTCTATCTTCTACTTAGGGCCCGTTTGAGCCACATTATTATAGAATGTGAATGAAAAATACAGTTGTTATTGGGCCCCGCACAAGAGATATAAATTTAAAATTAATGGCTTGATGTGATGG
>CAIGRK010200815.1:0-13853 GCA_903798315.1 Fraxinus greggii | reverse complement strand
GATAACTCATTCTTTTTTGGAACCCTTAATTATTTTTCCATCTCACTGTGGATACGACACCCCAAAACTGCACTACAACTACCGCGTTATTCTTTGGGCGTAATCAATGAGTACTAAAATTGATGTTCAGATGTGGGATGGCATTCGGCGCCAGAAAATGAAAGCACTCATGTTACAATCAAAATGTGCTAATGCCATAGATGAATCTTGGATAGAAAATAATGAATCTTGGATAGAAAATACTCCTATTGATATGAAAACTGAACAAGATGAATTAGATTAGAGCACATTATTCCTTCATCTATCTGATTATGTAATTAGAATGGTAGGAGAAACTAAAACTGCTGTTGAGTAGGTTGCTTTAGAAAAAAGNCGTAATCAATGAGTACTAAAATTGATGTTCAGATGTGGGATGGCATTCGGCGCCAGAAAATGAAAGCACTCATGTTACAATCAAAATGTGCTAATGCCATAGATGAATCTTGGATAGAAAATAATGAATCTTGGATAGAAAATACTCCTATTGATATGAAAACTGAACAAGATGAATTAGATTAGAGCACATTATTCCTTCATCTATCTGATTATGTAATTAGAATGGTAGGAGAAACTAAAACTGCTGTTGAGTAGGTTGCTTTAGAAAAAAGTACATTACTAAGACCCTACCAAATAAGTGTTTTCTTTGGAAACAATTCTTTAGTCATAAGTTTGATCATAGTGCTACCTTGGAAGAGAATATGGACAAGTTTAATAAGATCACACAAGATCTTATAAACTGTGGTGAGAAAATCTCAAGTGATCAGAAAGTAGTTGGTCTACTTAAAGAATAGAGCACTGGAATTAAGGTCAAAACGTAGGGAAGTTCTTCATGCTGAGAATTCCCCATCTAGTTCTAAGCCTCATTCTAAAGGGCTTAGCAATTTCAGTCAGGCTAATCACAACAAAACAAGAATCCTACTAAGGGAAGATGGGAGAATATAAAGGGAAGGACAAGAAAACCTGTAAGGAAAATGGAAAGGGTAGAACTATGGTAAAACATTCCATCTTATACAATACTGTTTTAAAAAGGCTAATGATCAAAGAAACGAGTCTAGTCAAGGTAATGGCTTTTCTGTCATTGCCACTTCTTATAAACAAGCATGAGCCAATATTGGTGTGGCTTATGTGTCCTCTTATGAAAGGACATATCAAGATTTAGTTCTTGATTCAGGTTGTTCTTTGTACAGTAACCACATGGCCAAGGAAGTCAATGCGATCTAGCTAAAATTCACATTTTCTAAATTTGGCGTACAACTTCTCCTTTCGAAGAGTGTTCAATACCACTCTTAACCGCTCTTCATGTTGCTCCTTATCATTTGTGTATACCAATATATCGTCGATGAAGACTATAATGAATCGATCTAGATATGGATGAAAAACTCGATTAGTTAAATTTATAAACACAGCTAGTGCATTGATTAACCCAAATGGGATCACTGTGAACTCATAGTGCCCATAGCACGTTCCAAAGGCCGTTTTAGGGATATCACAATCCTTTATCTTGAGTTGGTGATAATCAGATCTCAAATCTGAATAATATCTTTATAATCAATATACATCCTCATTAACCTATCTTTCTTTTTAACAAACAATAATGGTGCTCCCCATGGGGATACACTAGGTCAGGTGAAACCCTTATCCAGTATTTCTTATAGTTGTATCTTCAACTCATGCAATTCTTTTGGTGATATCCTGTGAGGAGCCTTAGATATTGGTGATGTCCCATGTGTCAAGTCAATTGTGAACTTTATTTGTCTATCTGGTGGTATATCAGGTAAATCTTTACAAAAAACATCCACAAACTCTTTAACCACCGGTACATCTCCACTTTTCGTTCGGGGTTTACTAGTAATATTCAATAAAAATCCTTGACAAGTATTCATTCTCAACATCTTTTCCGCTTTCATTGCATACACTAATCGGGGTAATGTCCCAATTTTTATTCCAAAGAATCGAAATTCTTCGTCCCCAGGTTTTTGAAATAGAACCTCCTTCTCATGCCGTAAGATAGTTGCATAATTTCTACCTAGCCAGTCCTTATCCAAAATTACATCAAAGTCTTTCATTCTCTAGAGGTACAAATCTATCTTTAGTACTTTTCCTTCGATTTTTAACTTAAATTCTTTAACTATTTGATGAGTATTAATAACTTCACCTGAAAGTGTACTAACATCTAAGATGTTCATTTTTGCTCATTTATTCCCAATCTTATCCATAAAAATTGTAGAAATAAATGAATGCATGAATCTAGAATCCATAAGGACAATAGCAGGTATATCAAATACTGTAACATGCCTGTTATTACGTCTGTGTTCTGATCCTCCTCTTCTCCTGTCAAAGCAAACTCTTTGGCCTTTCCTTTCTTAAGTTGATCACCTTCTCCATTCTTCTCTAGACATTCTCTAAGGAAATAACCAGTCTTACCACAAATGTAGCATACCCCTTTTTCCTGAAGACACCCACCCAAGTGTCGCTTGTTGCACTTGGAGCATTGAGGAAAAGTTTTGTTTTAGTCTGACCAAGACTTTCCTTTCTTATTCTGATCCATCCATTTCTCTTTCTAGTGACCTTGCCTCTTTATAGAAGACTCGGCGCTTGGTTGGGTTTTCTTTTCCAATACTAAAACCATTAGAGATTGCTTGCGCTTGATGTACAACTTCCACATAAGCAGTATATTGCTGGGCTACCATGATTCCTTCAGTATCTGCTCTTAATCCCATTTCAAACCTTTTAGTCTTCGTCAGGTCAGTGTTTACCATATGCAGAGCATATTTAGAAAGTCGTTCAAATATTCTTTCATACTCCCCAAGTGTCAAATTTCCTTGCGTGAGCTGAACAAATTCTACTTCCTTTTGATCCTTCGATGGATGGGAAAATGTTTACCCATCAACGACTCCTTGAACTAGTTCCAAGTGAGATTATGTTGTTGTTCTGCAGTTTTAGTACATGTTTCAGATTCCCATCAATGTTCAGCATTGTCAATCAACATTGACTTCACACAAGAAACCTTTTGAGAGTTGTTGCAGTTCATATGCTCGAAGATCCCTTCAAGTCTTCTCAGCCACTCTTCGGCTGCGAAAGGATCACCTTTACCATCAAAGGAAGAGGTTTTAAAATGAGGAAACTGCTCAACAATCGAGCTCATGGTGTTGGCATTTCCTGTTGCATTATGAGGTGCCACTTGAGCCTGCTACCTGCCCAAGTCTTGCATTGCGCTCAGTAAATTTTTGAGCATAGCAGCTTGATCTTATTTTTGTCGTACCATATCCTTTAAATATAAAAAAAAAATATTTCAAGAATTATTCAACCATACTACACTCTTCCTCTAGGTCTCTCTATTTTTAGCCATGTCTGTCATGTATATTGTGCTAAGTCCAAAGTGTTATGCATTAAAGTTTTAGTCATATAAGAATTGTATTACTTATTGTACAATCCTACACAAAATACTAATATGCTTAATTAACATACTTTTGAAATAAAATGACGTGTAAGGAAAAACTCATGAGATTATGCAATTAATTAGTTTGAACGGAAATATGAAGGACAATATCAATAAATAAAAATATTCTTCATCTTTTCATACCTTAAAAATACTGGATAGTGGCAGATTGATGAGCATTGGATTCTAGGGATCTCGTAACTTATTATTATTTTATATAGAAATTTTGTAAATAGAATTTTGTTTGGCATAAAAGTTTCTAAAAATGGGATTTTCCTTAAAATTTGAAGTGTGTTTGAAACATTGCTTTTCATTTTATTGATTTGAATAATGCGCAACTAAAAAGGCTTCCCGTGATGAGGGGGTGACAAATGGATCGCTTAAATCTCACACTCTCCTTAAACAGCTTGAGTATTCTTGACAAAGCCTTTTAGTTTTGTAAAAGTTTTAGATCTGTAAAGATCTATAACTGGTTTGTCAAGAAATCATTCGATCTGAATTATGGAGCTGGTCTTTGGTATTTTTCTTAGGTATATTTATGATTCTACAGTTCTGGTAACAAATATTTAAACCATCTCATTTCATTCTTTCAAAACAACTATAATCTACTTTTATCGGATTCCTGAAAACCGCTCTATATTTATCTTTGTTTAGGGATCAGTAAAAAGCCCCTAGAATCTGAGGGATGTAGAGTTTGGTCAAAGGAAATCCATAAGCGATACATCGCTTATTGTTTGTTTTCGTGAAATAATATTTCGTTTGTATGACATCTGTTATTGATTGAATTTTCTTTTCAACCATACTACACTCTTCCTCAAGGTCTCTCTATTTTTAGCCATATCTGTCATGTATATTATGCTAAGTCGAAAGTGTTATGCATTAAAGTTTTAGTCATATAAGAATTGTAGTACTAATTGTACAATCCTACACAAAATACTAATATGCTTAATTAACATACTTTCGAAATAAAATGACGTGTAAGGAAAAACTCATGAGATTATGCAATTAATTAGTATGAACGGAAATATGAAGGACAATATCAATAAATAAAAATATTCTTCATCTTTTCATACCTTAAAAATAGTGGATAGTGGCAGATTGATGAGCATTGGATTCTAGGGATCTCGTAACTTATTATTATTTTATATAGAAATTTTGTAAATAGAATTTTGTTTGGTATAAAAGTTTCTAAAAATGGGATTTTCCTTAAAATTTGAAGTGTGTTTGAAACATTGCTTTTCATTTTATTGATTTGAATAATGCGCAACTAAAAAGGCCTCCCGTGATGAGGGGGTCACAAATGGATCGCTTAAATCTCACACTCTCCTTAAACAGCTTGGGTATTCTTGACAAAGCCTTTTAGTTTTGTAAAAGTTTTAGATCTGTAAAGATCTATAACCGGTTTGTCAAGAAATCACTCGATTTGAATTATGGAGCTGGTCTTTGGTATTTTTCTTAGGTATATTTATGATTCTGCAGTTCTGGTAACAAATATTTAAACCATCTCATTTCATTCTTTTAAAACAACTATAATCTACTTTTATTGGATTCCTGAAAACCCCTCTATATTTATCTTTGTTTAGGGATCAGTAAAAAACCCCTAGAATCTGAGGGATGTAGAGTTTGGTCAAAGGAAATCCATAAGCGATACATCGCTTATTGTTTGTTTTCGTGAAATAATATTTCGTTGTATGATATCTGTTATTGATTGAATTTTCTGGATAAGATTTATACTTGTATAAAAGGTAATATTGTAATTCTTGAAACTGTATGTTGATACCTACATTCTGCTTCATATTGTACGGTACGAATTTGCATGCATATTAACTGTAATTTGCATATTTTAAATTCATATTGTTTATTTAGAATAAACACGATGAATTAGCTTGGAGCATATTATTCCTTCACCTATCTCATTCTGTAACTAGAAAGGTAGGAGAAACTAAAACTGTTGCTGAGTTATGTGTTGCTTTAGTAAAAACATTACACTACTAAGATCCTACCAAATAAGTGTATACTGTGAAAACAATTTTTTAGTCATAAGTTTGATCCTAGTGATGACTTGGAAGAGAATATGGACAAGTTTATTAAGATCACACAAGATCTTATAAATTGTGGTGAGAAGATCTCAAGTGATCAGAAAGTAGTTGGTCTACTTAATGCTCTTGGTTACAAATATAAGTACATAAAGAATGCTTTAGAATATGGTAGGGATAACCTGACTGTTGATATAATTCATAGTTCTTTAAAGAATAAAAAACTGGAATTAAAATCATAACATAGAGAAGTTCTTCATGCTGAGAATTCCCTATCTAATTCTAAGCTTCAATCTAAAGGGCTTAGCGATTTCAGTTAGGCAAATCACAATGAAAACAAGAATCCTACTAAGAAGCGATGGGAGAATAATAAAGGGAAGGACAAGAAAACCTAAAAGGGAAATGATAATAATAGAACTGTGGTAAAACATGCCATCTTATAAAAGACTACTTTAAAAAGGCTAATGATCATAGAAATGAGTCCAGTCAAGGTCATGGATTTTTTGCCATTGCTGCTTCTTATAAGAAGCATGAGCCAATATTGGTGTGGCTTATGTGTCCTCTTATAAAAAGACAGATCAAGATTAGGTTCTAGGAAATATTTTAAAAGAAACCCTCAAAAAATAAAAATAAAAAATTCCTTAAAGAAATGACTCTAATGGTTTCAATTATCGATTCTAGGTCTAAGATCAGAATCGGGATTGGAAAGGATTGGTTCTAGATTTCAAGAATCGGAACAATTTTTCTAGATTTTAAGAATCAGAATACTCGGAACCAAATCGAATAAGTTGGTTTGATTCGATTATAATAGTTTCGCTTCTTTTGACAACCCCATAATCAGCAATTTAAGAAAGATGAGAAATGTATTGGAAATGTGTAGATGAATATGGAAAATATCACTCGCTGCATATTTGAGGTGTTTACTATCTTTTATAATGGCTAAGGTAAGTAACTTGGCATCACAATCTTGTCATGCATCCTCATCTTCTTTGTAGGTGTAATAGAGAAGCCTTGGACCAATCAAGAGACATAGGTATGTCAATCGATTGATTGGAAAGTATGATACGGCGCTGCACCAATAAAAAAATTTACGCCTCTTTTGGTGTATTCAAGATCAATCAACATTTGGATAGTTTTTATATATATTTTACCCTTTAACCATATTTTGTACGTTAATTATTTTTAGCCATTTAACGTTGATTTGGACTAGGCTTCAAAATAATGAATTATTGGGGACCAGAGGTGAGATTTCCATTTTAGGCAAACAAGAATCAATACATTTCCTCCGTACACGATTTGGTGAGGCCATTCCATTGCATTAAATAATGAAGAGTTTTAGAGCAATTCCAATGTGTGCATTTGATGAGATTCATGGTACGAGAGCTAATGAGGGCAAGGATACGTTGATTTTGGAGGAAGGGCTAATGATGAGATCATGGGTAAAGAAAGTCAAGGAAGTTATGGGATTATTTACTCAAACTATAGTGGACGAAATATCGATCACAATAAGTAAATGAACAAGTTTCATGTTTGGGCTTGGAAGAAGAACAAGATGAATCAACTTGGTTCAAGCAACGAACAATGAAACTGAATTGAAGGCCTATGCAACAGTATAGTGTGTCCAGGCATGTGGCTGCATGGCTTCATACCGAAACCAAGCTGAAGGCCATTAACTGGTCTATGCGACTACATGAAGGAAGCCTATGCTGCCACATAGTGCATTTTTGGACGCATATTTTCCAAATTTCGCCTCTATTTTAGTTAAAACTTTTGTATGATATTTTTTTGAAATCTTTTAAGGTTTAATTCCATTTTTAATTAGGTCTTATAGGTTCCATATAAATAACCACTCATTGTAAAATCGACAATTTGAGAGATATTATTGCGAGGCATATTGCTTTCTTCTCGTACTTCAACAAATTAATTTCGAACTTATCAAGAATTAAATTCTTGTGGCGTTTAACAATTCAAGTAAGGTTCATAAATTTTGTGATCACAGGGTCAAAATATTGTTGCTATTATATTGATTCTTTGGTTTAATAATTTATTGGGTTGAACCTTCTTTCAAACGTTGATTATTGACTCTCTTGAAATTGATCTAATTTGTCGTAAATTCCGTAATTACAATTGCTATGTGAATTCGCATTAGCATCAGAGCAACATTTTGCACCAAAAAATGGTGTAAAGTTTCTCCAACTTAGCACCATTTTGCCAGTACAACTTTGGTATTTTCTTTCACTTTGTTAAAAAATTGGTTAAGGGTATTTGTGTCCATTTTTGAATATATTTTTAACACAATAATAATAATAACAATTATTATTATTTTTATTATTTTGAATATATTTTTTAAACAACAACAACAATAACAACAACAACAATAATAATAATAATAATAATAATAATTTAACTGACAATTAATTTGTACTATGATGTTAGCCAATGGTGGTTTTGTTTATTTTCACTGCCTTTTGTCTATTATTTCCTCTTAGGTATAATGGTGTTATGTATTTTCTAACTATCAATATTTCATGTACTAAATTAAAGGAAGCGTAAAGTTTATACATGGAGCATATGGACGCTCTGTCCAAGGAGCTCAACCAGTGGAAACAATATGTGGAAGAGCTTGAAGAGAAGGAGAAAGTGGCAAACAAAAATATATTTATTGATCCGTTCTTAACTGATATCAACAAATTTAAATTTTCAACCATTATGGTTTTACAACGCGCAGGACTCGAGATTTCTTTCTTATCCTTCATGCACGTATCATTTTCAAATTTGATATTTAAAAATCTTATCTAGGTTGACGGTCTTATGATGGATATTGTTGTTGCTGAAGAAGAAATCACACGGTGGAAAATGGTTGCAAAACAATAAGCTACAGTAGGGAAAGCAGTTACACAGGAGTATGTTCCACATGTATAGTTGAGAAATGACGACTTAATTTGCTTTTCCGATGTCTAGTCTGTGGTTATTTTTGTGAATTTTACCATGTTTATGTTGTACAAGGATTATGTTTATGTGATTTGTTTCACAGATATCGAATGCTTTAAGTTTTTAACCATGTATTCAATCATCTTTTATCAAAATCTATTAAAATTTTGATTTTAATCAAAACCAAACAGGGGCATAATTATCTTTTAATAGTTTTGTGGACGATTAGTTTCAGCTCGCACGCTCAAACTCTTTGAGCAAATGGTGAATCTTCAACGGAGAGGTGGAATTTTTATGTGCAAGACTTGAATCTCTTATAGACGCATTACAAAAAATATATGACCCTTGTGTGGTTTAATTAAAAATTGATGAAAATTTAAATTAAAGTTAATAATTATTTTGACAACATATTTCATGCTTATCCACAACTTTATGAAAATAAAATCTACTAAAAATACGATTTTTAGCAATATCAAATAGAAACATGGTGATAAAACGTGGTAATGGACGGAAAGATATTATTTTTCTCTGTAGACATTCCCATTCTCACCTTGGAAAATATCCCCATGGATTGAATATTGGTGATTCACTTATTAATGTATGGAGAAAAGTTTTAATCGTAATTCTCTATGTATATGTAGTAGGACATTCCACTCGAATCACAGATTGTGATTAATTGTTACTTTGTTTTTCTCTCTTTTCTGAAACAAATAAGAATACAAGATTTATGTAGTTGTGTGTGCGCGCACGTGTGTTCAAGGATATGTTAGTTGTGTTCATTTTATTTGTAAGAAAACCTCTTATTCTTTTTATTGCAAAGAAAGTTGGATAAAATGACAAAAATAACTAGGACTTTTCAGATAAAAAAATATGTTAAGAATAATATATCGAACTGATACCACTTGATTAATAAATAAAGGAACGAGAATAATATGATAATATGAAAATCAAATAAGAATACAAGATTTATGTAGAAAAAGATCTACGACGGGAGAGGAGGATTTATTAATATCAACAATGGATGATTATAAATTATTTTGTAGAATAAGGATTGATTTTTCTACAAGTTTACTCATATATATAGTACAAAGAAGAGCCTAAGACATCATGGAATTCAACTATAACAAGTCTATACAATAATGGAGTGTTTGTGATAAAATATGATTTAAAAATATTCCAAAATTGAGATCTGTTCAAAATTCGAATAGTGGTTGTCGAGCATTGGCCGGCAGCTGAGTCCCTTCCTCGCGAATAGCGAGAGCTGAAGCTCCTGTTCTGAGCGCTCAAGCATGATCACGGCACGTAGTGAGCGCCAAGTCGTCGTTTCCTTCTCCATGCATGATTTCTTCCTCTCCTATGCAACTTAAACTCCTTCAAGTCCAACACAAATCACCAACTCCCAATTGAATTACAACTTGAATAATTTCCGTTACACCAAATCAGGGCAATCTTCACCAAATTAGCATAATCTCGATTTTAGGAATAGCAAATGTAACTTACCATAGATAGGCTAAACCTTGTATCTATTTATTTGATCATTCTTCAATTGTAAAATTCAAGTTTCAGAAATATAATTATCACAAATTTAACAAAATTTGATAAAAATAATCACATGTCAACGTAAGCGTATAAGATCGTCCTATCAAAACTTTTCTCAATGTATTGAGGGACATTTCAACATTTGACATGGAACTAATTATTATGATTTGTATTGGCAAACAACCCTTCTATCCCAACAGTGAACAATGCTTTATTACATTGTATTTTGGACTTAGACGTGAATATAATGAGTAGCTCACACCCTTGCAAGACACACCTTTTTATTTTAGAGAATTTCTGAACTTTATCGCACTCAATAGTTTCAATTGGTGCGTTTGTCAAGAAAATAATCAACATCATACACATTGTTATACATAAAATAAATTGTGACTTCGTTTTTAGGGTATTTTTACGATTCAATAAAATGCCATAAACTTGGAATATAGATTAATTGGTCCAAGTAGAAAAATGAATGAGCGGGAAGAGATTCACATAGCTATCATGTAACAAAACCATATTTTATTAATTCCGTGAGATTCAACTTAGAACAAGAAAATCGCATTTTCATTGTCCAATACCTATCTACAACTCAACTAAGCATATGATTCAAGCCAAAAATTCGAGTTTACTGCGAGAGGAATCATAGGACCACACTGCTTTACTCGTTTCCAATATACCAAAATCGAGTAAGCAAATTACTTACGTTTTTCGTATATGTACTTGTATGCTTATTGCAATAGGCCTGTCCTACCAAATGGATTGGTCGTTTGAGGGTGAGCAGTCGGGATGCTAGGAAATGCTTCAAACCCCGTGTCCCCAAAAGGATTTTGTTGTGTCCATCTATGGATGCTGCTGCTGTTCGGGCTTTGGAAAATCAGGTCGAAATGATGCAAAAGGATTTGTTGGATGTCGAGTAAATGTGGCTACTTGAACTACCGGAGGAGTAATCTTGTTTGACATGGCAAATGGATCAGCAACTTCAAAAGGATTAGGGGCCGATGTTCCATAGGCTGGCTGCTGGGACGCTCTATAAGCTGCTTCGTCATACAGACTGCTAAGAGAGAGAGAATCCAGTCCCCCAGCCTGCAAGGCAAAACACGTAAAACCTCGTGAATAACTATTCCTTCATAAACACAGTTCATACAAGAGGAAAAACAACCAAAAAAGTCAAATGTAATTGTGTTGTGAGTTGTGATGAGCTCGTTCTCATATCTATGCTGTACCCTCTGTAGTTAAAGAAACTTCAGAAGATTAAAAGAATATGGCTAATCCAGATAGCAATGCAAAAATGATTTTAGCTGGGATTGGAAAAGATCGTTAAGAACTGCTAGGATTTTATGGAATTGTAAGATTGAAAGACTCGTCTTTCCCTTATCATTCCATTTGCTTATCAAGTCCCACAATTTATTTTGTTATCAAGAGGTGAAATGTTATCAACTATTAATTTTGGCATCAAATAGTTACTGCTTCTGAATACAAATATCTTCAAAATTTCTACTAGTACTAATATTCATTTTTGGTCATCCTTGATTTGAGGACTTCATATAGCCCTTGTTTGAGCCCCATTATTCAGAAATTCATTTTTTTCAAACTCATTTTCAACCACACATTCTCCTAATAAAATAATTTGCACATGAACTCAAAAATTTTCCATACTTTTTAATCGCACATTCTCCAAAAAAATCACTGTTATAAAACTTATTTTTGTAAAAAATGAGGCTTAAACAAGGGCATAATATCTAGTTCTAATAGTACAGCAATATAATTGTCGGAAGGGATAAATAAAATGACAAGGACCTTACCAATTGCCTCTCCTGGCTTGAAGATAAGTCGGTGGTGGCGGTGCTGACCAGAGCAAGTTCCCATCCATTAGGATCAAAATCTTTGGCTTCAGAAGCATCAGAGTTGAAAGGTGTGGTACCTGCAGCATGTGTAACATATAAGATATTTCCCCTTTGAAACAAGATAACAAATTAAGCAAGCGAAGTTACAAAGTGAAAACTGCACATTAGAAATCCTAACCTGATGTAACAATGGCTAAAGCCAGCGCATTGCTTTCCTCAATAGCAGATGCATCAGGTTTGGTGACATTCAACCCCTGGTTTATTAAATATAAAAATGGATGAGGAAAACTAATCAGGAAAATGCAGATAACAAGGTGTTTCAATTCCCCCCCACCATCCAAATTGTTTGGAGGGGGAGGAGAAGCAGCCATAACATTTGAGACAGCAATATCATCTGACGGTGGAGGCTTTGTTTCGTCGGATGACACTTTTATATCTTCAGGAGGTGAAAAAGCATCCTCTTGTTTATAAGTCAACATAAGTCTTTCTGGATATTCCTGATGTAGAACGACCATAAATTAGTGCTGCATAATGTGTTATACGGCAAATGATTCCACCGATTGAACTTTTTACAACAGATACAAGTAAAATGATCCTTGACAAATACTATTGCCATCAAATAAGAATACTAACCAAAGTCTCACTTGGAACAGAAACCATCCGGGGTGCTTCTCTTATATACTCTTCCATGGTCACAAGAAAGGACTGTGGAGGCTGGAAAAAGAAAAAGAGAAATGTGTTACGAGAAAAATGATTGAAATTAAGGCACAAAAACTTGGTTGCAACCCCAATACCTCTCTCAACACTGGAAACTGGAAATTTCTAGCTAGGTCAAGTCCTCTGCAAACCTCGTAGAAATCAGAAAGACTAATAGCCTGTAGTAGTATAGAAATTATGACATAAACACCATAAGGTGTGTCAGAATCTATCACTACGTATTATGTGAGAAATTCAGAACACCATAGTTAAAGAAGGTTCATATTGCATTGAGCAGAACAAACAGTACCTGCTGGCCAGCTCGTTTATAGATATCCAGGGCTTTAATGGCGTCATGTCTAGGCATCTCAAAAAACTGAAACGGAATATCAGAGGGGGAAGAAATAATTAATTTTAAAAATATGACCAGGAATTAAATTGGAATTAGTTTAAAAATACAGTGTAGCATTTATAATAGTCTTTTCACCTTGTCGACAAGATTTATAATTCCATCATTTACACAGCAATAAATTTTGAAGCTTTCTTTTAGTACCTGTAAAAGGCATATAATGGCAAGAAAAGTCAGTCATTTCTAACCATAATAATGGCAAGAAAAGTCAGTCATTTCTAACCATAACTTTGATCAACTACAGATTGACAAAAAAAGATACAAATTTCTTTCTTTCTTGCATTTTATCTTTCTTTAAAGAGGGAGAATGGAAAGGATGGGAACAATGTTGGAGGCCTATGCAATGCCATGGCCACATTGTTCTTATGTTACTCTCCGTCCTCATCACCATCTTCACCTTTTGATTTCCTTTCCCTCTTCCTGGCCGTTCTATTTTGCGTTTTTGTTTAGTTTTTAGCATTGAAGGGGACTTAACCTTTTAGAGTCGTATATTCCTAGGCAGTCAATTTTGCTTTCAATTCTATTTTATCCCACGTTCCAGGACGATTAGTGGATCCAGGCTAGAATTGCTTTCTCAACCCATATGCAAATTACTAAGAAACTTAGACATAAGGGGAACAAAAAGCAACCCATACCAAGGCAAGTGCATACTGAATCAGGTAATTGCTAACAGCTGCTCCTTCAGCCTGTAAATCAATTATAGTTAGGTCAATATTGCAATACCAGTATTAATTAAACTGACACAAGGAAAGGGCAGTAAATTATTTTATAGTTAACAAGCTCAAGATAGTACCCGACATCCAATAAGGCGATATAGCGACTGCTGTAAAGCAGGCAACTGTTCCAACAGTTCCTCACTATCCAAGTCTCTAGTTTTACTGTAACCCTGTTGGTAAAGGAAAGAATTAAAAAAAAAAAAA
>CAIGRK010200801.1:0-10129 GCA_903798315.1 Fraxinus greggii | reverse complement strand
CCACCCTCACAGGCTTAATTACTCAAGTTATACAGGCTCGAAAAGATGCTTTTATTTATTCAAAGGTGTGTTCATGTTTGGTGTGTATCTTTCGAGCGAAGTGATGAAATATTGGACTACTATAGGACAGGTGCTGAGCTAATCATGATCTTAATATGTTGGCATGAGTTTTCACACACATACATGTCAAGTTATGTATGTAACAGGTGGAGATCGATTTGATTTTTGTATTGTTGAATTTGTTCAGTTTGTAATTGCTAAATTTCAATCCTGAGATATGGTAGGTTATTAAACCATGTTTTATTTGAAATTAAGTTACAGTTATATTCTCACACAGTCATGCAAATCTGCAGTAGAATATGATGAATGCCACCCCAAACTTATTTAAAACATTGTCCTCAATGTTGTTAAGAATAACAAAAAAGCAATATAATGAATACATAACAAGAAGGACAAATTCACAATATGTTAAAGAAAATGGGGCTCAGAATATTCCCCTAATCAGTATGAAGGTGGTGGATGGAAACCAGAACCAGATGTGCCATCAATCGAAGGTTGTGTGAGTCATGCGAGTATCGTCACAACAACTTTCATTGTTGTGTAATCTTGACCTACATGTCCTGAATGTGGAGAGATTGATCCCGAATCTTAGTCTCGATGATACCCATACGGTCCCAGGTTTCGTGAGCTCTCAGTTGGATCCCATCAACTCTACCCATATAGTTATTCAACCGTCCATTTAGGATCTCAACCTCGTGTCTCACAGCCAAGGACTCCCTACTGGCGTTGGAAGCAAAGTTCTTGGTGCTTAGCATGTCATTCCTAACTATCTGGAAATATGTGCCCATGGCACCCACAGCCTGCTGAAGACTCTTGATATCCCTGCTAGAACCAGTCATGGTAGCAAACATCTGTCTCAGTAGTTGTGTATCAATATCCAGAGGTACCAACGGTGGCGGTGCCTCAGCGTCTCAGCATTCTCAGTCCCATGATCATGTGCAGCCTACTGTTACCTCAATTGTTTCCTCTCTTACTTCTCTCTATGTTTTGCCCTATCTCGATCCTGAGCATCCAAGGTAGTCTGTTTAATAAAGAGGCTACGTTTTTTGGGAAGCTCTCCGGATGAGATTGTAACGCCTACCTGCTTGCAGATGCCACTGATAAGACTCGAAAAAATTAGAGAACGGTGACGATCTCACTAGACACCCTGAGAGTGAATCTGATCATTAATAAAGATGGCTAAATCAATCTTTTATCCTCGCACCAAGTGATGGAGTAGATCGGCCATTGGATCGGTAAATGTGGTCCTATTGATGGTGTCGACTCAATCTGATTCCACACAGAATATTGTAGCGGCCAAGCATCCTCACGCCCAAGTAGAATTCCACCGACCGTGCTCCAATGGAAATCACCGGAAATAGGAGCAATGTTATCCTAAGCCAATTGATAGTAGTCATGTATGATCTCATGTATAAACATGATCCACTTATCCCGCACCCATGTCTGATGTAGATGGTCGGACCTAGGGGTGTCGATGTCCATGTTGAAATTGGCATAGAACTCGAGAACTAGTCCTTCGTAAACCGGATGGGGTCGTTCTATGACCTTTTCCTAACCATGGTTATGGATCAAGGTGACCATCTCGAATCCAAGAAAATCTTTCAATTTAACTGGTCTATCTAAAAATAGGGGCCCAATGGCTAATGATATCAGAGTAACGAGTGATGGCCTCTTGATTTAAAAATCATCACAAGCCCCCTTCAGGTCCTTGAGTTCATGCAGTGCCCGAGGTGGATTCTAATTTTTCCTTTCCTTTAGAAGTGCTTTTAGGCCTATTCTGCAACATAAAGAAAATTGAAACATATAATCATATGTGATGCATAAATGAATTCTATAGTACGTGAAGATAATATAGAAAAATGAGCACCAAATTCCTAAACGCATGTCAAAGAAGGCATACCACTTGCGTAATCAAATGTTTCATTTAATCAACCAAACAAAGTATAAAACGATGTAACGATGCCATGTTTGACAAAGTACATCATGAAGGATGGAGATTATATAAAAATTGTCAAAACGTAGCTCACAAACCCAATATCATTGCAAAAAGAGGGAAATTTGTGCATTTAAAACCATGTTTAACCAAGCAAGTTCGCCTCCGGACATCTTCGAGAAATTACGAAAACCTCCCGAACAACCTTTGGGCATATGAAAGAGGTTAGCGTGATCTTACACGTATTCAAAATTTAGGTCAAACGGATGTCATTTGGGTTAGGAAATGGAGGGACGTGAAGTGTCGTGTGCCTAGCCATGTTATGCCTATGTGTCTTCTTTTTGATTTTGGTGTTTGCAAAGACATTTGGAAAGGAACATTAACATAAAAAGTAATCTCAAATGCATTTCAACTTCGAAATGAACCCTAATTCCATACAAATTGTCATTTATGCATTTCATCGAACACGTTGGAAGCATTATTTTGGTTCAAAGATTTCTTAATTGGTCACACCCCAAGCCAAAATTCTTTTCAATACAACTCAATAGCAAGGAACCCATCATCTACCTAATGCCCATCTCCTCAAGTAAGCATTCAATTAAGCACCACTGAAGAAATTATTTAAAACATAGGGCAAAAAGAGTGTGAGGACATACCTTTAAAACTTGATGAAGTAGAGTGGAAACAAGAGGATTAGTAAGTGATGTCTCGTGTTTGTAAGTCATGTGCGTGAGTTCATGGCCGTGTACGAGAATGTTGTATGATGTGTACGTGTGTTGTAGTGACCGTGTGCTAAAAAGTGAGGAGTGGTGTGTGGTGTGCATATGTTTAAAAGAAACACTAATGTGGCCGAAGGTGTTCTATGCGACCGCATAGAACACATATATGCAGTCGCATAGAACAACGAGTCAGGGCCAATTTTGGCCGTGACTTGCTGCTTGCGACCGCAAGCCTGGTAGTTCAATGCGGACGGATAGACTACCGGTCTGCAAAATTGGCCAGTTTACTGAAAGTTTTCCTTTTCGACCATCGGCGGCCTCTATTGCCTTGATTTTTGTGTAAAACAAGTTCAAATGAATGTAATGAGTTAGTGTAACGTGAATAAACTTTAAAATATACTTGACTCTCCGAAAACTCATTTGTGGTCTATTTTTACTAAAAACTCGATTTTCAACCCACAATGCAACACGACATTCCAACGCCCCCACAACTTGTCAAAATACATTTTAAACCACTGGGTGTCCGTAGATGCCATGAACTTGGTTCCAAAAATATTTTTAAACATGAAAGTACATGTTGACTTTGAAAAGCACAATTTTGATCATTTTGCATTGAAATACGTGACTTTCGCACTGAATCAATGAAATACCATTCCAATATCCCCAAACTCATGCACAACAGATTTAAAACCAATTTAGATCATGTATAGACTCTTATTGACCTCTAGGGATGATGACTAATCTAATATGCCTGAACATTTTCTAAAACATGAAACATTCCTAATCTATTGTATAAAGCGAAATAAATAAAAGGGAAGAATATGTTGGGTTGCCTCCCAACCAGCGCTAGTTTATAGTCTATAACTCGACTATACTTCGGTTGATTCACTCTGGTGTTCTGAGATAGATAGTGGATTTTTCTTTTTGAAAATCACCGCTCCAATAAGGTTTTAATCATAGTCTATTCACCTTAAATGTTCTCTTGCTATCGTGAGTGATTTCAACTGCTCCATATTTATACTTTATTGACTGTATATAACCTAGACCATCTTGATCGCAACTTCCCAGGTAAAAGCTTGAGTCTCGAGTTGTATAACAAAACTTGTTGCCCTACCATAAACTTATGTCTCTGAATATTCATGTCATGCCACTTTTTGGTGCACTCCTTATTAAGTTTTACATTCTCATACGCCTCCAGTCGGAATTCATTCATTTCATTCGATTGCTGCAATCTCTTTTTACCAACTACCTTCAAATTAAAGTTTAAATTCTTGACTGCTCAGTATGCTCGGTGCTCCAGCTCAACTGACAAATGACATGCTTTCCCAAAAACTAACCGGTAAGGAGACATGCCTATATGTGTTTTGAACGCTGTTTTGTAAGCCCATAGTGGATCGTGAAGCTTCTTAGACCAATCTTTTCTAGAAGAGCTCACTGCTACCTCTAGTATCCTTTTCAACTTCATGTTAGAGATTTCAACTTGGACACTAGTTTGAGGATCATATGGAGCTGCTACATGATGTCGGACGCCATATTTAGCCAACAATGACATAAAATGGCAATTCCAAAAGTGCTTGCTCCCATCACTAATGATAGCCCGAGTAGTGCCATAATGGGTGAAAGTATACTTCTTTAAAAAACCCAATCACCACCTTAGCATTGTTGGTTGGCAATGCTACTGCTTCCACTAATTTGGAGACGTAGTTAACAGCAACCAGTATGTATTGAATGGAAAATGATGGTGGGAAAGGTTCCATGAAGTCAATTCCCCATACATCAAAAAGTTCCACATCAAGAATGTTGTTTAAATGCATCTCATTCATTCTCGAGATATTTTCAGTGTGTTGACACCTATCACACCGTTTCACAAATTCAAAAGCATCCCAGAATATTGAAAGCCAATAGAACCCAGACTGTAGAATTTTTGCTACTGTTTTAGATGCCCCAAAATGACCCGCATATGCACATGAGTGACATTGCTCCAATATTTTAGAGACTTTTTCCTCTGGTACACATCATCGAACAATTTGATCTGTCCCTTACCTATACATAATGGGATCTTCCCAAAAATAATATTTCAAGTCAGCGAAGAACTTCTTTCTCTAATGACTTGAATAGTCCAGTGGTGTGATAGACTTGGCCAAGTAGTTTACGACGTCCACATACCAGGCACTCCATCCATGCTGAAAATTTACTCGTCTGGAAAAATCTCATTAATCTCGATGGAATCAGTTTGCGCTCCTGGATCCAGTCGAGATAAATGGTCTGCTACCATATTTTCGCTACCCTTCATGTCCTTTATCTCCAGATCAAACTCTTGCAGTAGTAATACCTAGTGGATAAGTCTCGATTTGGCATCCTTCTTCGACAACAAGTACTTTAAGGCAGCATGATCAATGTAAACTATGACCTTTGATCCCACAAGATATGACCGAAATTTGTCAAAGGCATAGACCAAACTGCTAATAGTTCTTTCTCCGTAATAGCATAGTTTAGCTGGGCGTCAGTTAATGTTTTGCTTGCGTAGTGTATCACATGAAATATCTTATTCTTCCGCTGTCCCAATAATGCCCCACCGCGTAATCGCTAGCATCACACATTAATTTAAATGGCAAACTCCAATCCGGTGCGATGATCACTGGTACTGAAGTTAACTTCTCTTTTAACGTGTTGAAAGCCACAAGACACTCTTCAGAGAACTTAAATGCAACATCGTTGGCTAGTAGGTTACACAAAGGCTTCATGATCTTCGAGAAATCTTTAATGAACCATCTATAGAACCTTACATGCCCAAGAAAACTGCGAACCCCTTTAACTGCTGTAGGCGACGGTAATTTCTCAATGATCTGAATTTTTTCTTTGTCTACCTCTATCCTGTTAGCTGAAATGCGATGCCATAATACAATGCTCTCATGTACCATGAAGTGGTATTTTTCCTAGTTCAATACCAAGTTAGTCTATTGCACTGCTGTAATACCAAACTCAAATGCTCCAAACACTTATCAAATAATGATCCAAACATCGAGAAGTCATCAATGAAAATTTCTATGAATTTCTCCTCCATGTCAAAAAAATAGCATTAATGCAATGCTGAAAGGTAGCAGGAGCATTGCACAACTCAAATGACATCTTACGGTAAGCAAAAGTGCCACAGGGACATGTGAAAGTGGTCTTATCCTGATCATCTGGTGCTACTGGTATCTGATTGTACCCAGAATATCCGTCGAAAAAATAGTAGTGAGAATATCCTGCTAGCCATTCTAGCATCTAATCGATAAATGGAAGGGAAAAATGATCCTTCCTAGTAGCAGCATTGAGTTTTTGGTAATCAATGCACACTCTCCAGCCTGTAACAGTTCGCATAGGAATTCACTTATTCTTTTCGTCCTGTACAACCATAATACCACCCTTTTTAGGCACAACCTGAACTGGACTAATCCATGTACTATCTGATATCGAGTAAATGATCCTGGCGTCTAGAAGTTTCAGTACTTCACCCCTAACCACCTCTTTCATGTTCAAGTTTAACCTTCTCTGAACATCTACACAGGGTTTAAAATTCTCCTCCATGAGAATCTTGTGCATGCACAATGAAGGGCTAATCCCTTTTATATCCACAATAGATCATCCAATTGTTGTCTTTTTTTTCCCGAAGTACCTGTAGTAATCTCTCTTCCTCCACCTTACCGACCGAGTTCGAAATGATCGCCGAGAGTGTAGATGACACCCCCAAATAAGCGTAACGAAGATGAGACGATAGATGCTTAAGTTCCAACTTTGGAGGCTGTTGAATAGATGGTACTGGCATTGAGGACCAGTTCCTAATTCCTCAAACTGACATTTATGTACGTATGGTGTGTTAGTTTCCAAGAACCTCGCACATGTCTCAATCTCAAGAGAATCAGAGTGAGTAGATTGGAAATGTGTGATACATGCTTCATATGCGTCTGATAAGTTGTGAGCAGAAATGTGTCTTGGACCATTTTTTCAATTACATCAATCTGGAAATAGCTATTTGACTCAGTGGGAAATTTCATGGCCTTGAAGACATTAAAAGCAACTTGTTCCTCATAGATCCTCAAAATCAATTGAACCTTCAATACGTCGTTGAGTGGTCTCCCAGTAGCTAAGAATGTTCGGCCCAGTATAAGTGGTACATCCCCGTCTTCCTCCATGTCTAGGATAATGAAATCTACTGGGAAAATAAATGTTTCCATTTTAATTGGCACATCTTCTATAATCCCTCTTGGGTAGGTAAAAGATTGATCTGCCAGCTGCAAAGTCAATGTTGTTGCTTTAGCTTTTCCCAAACCGAGTTTCCTGAAAATAGAAAGTGGCATCAAATTAATACTTGCACCTAAATCACATAAAGCTTTATCGAAATAAAAATTTTCAATAGTGCAAGGTATAGTAAAACTCCTTAGATCTTTAAGTTTTGGGGGTATACTAAAACTCCCTGGATCTTTAAGTTTTGGAGGTAACTTTTTCTTGATTCTAGTGTTGCATTCCTCAGTTAACATTATCGTCTTATGCTTCTCTAGCTTTTATTTTTTAGGTAAAATGTCCTTTCAAAACTTGGCATAGCTAGGCATTTGAATAAGGGCATCGGCGAATGAAATGTTGATGTATAGTTTCTTGAAGACTTCTAGGAATTTCTTGTATTGCTGATCCATCATGTGTTTTTTCAATCTCTGTAGAAATGGAATAGGAGGTTCATTAGGATTGATAGGATTGTTCTCCTTAATGCCTGGTATTTTTAAACTCTCCTTAGTAGGTGCTTCATGTGTCTGTTCAGTCTGTTCCACTTACTCCTCACTCGAAAAAGGTATTTTTTCCTTACTCATAGCAGGCCTCTTGACATGAATTTTTGGTAGTTGCACCCCACTTCTGGTTGTTATTGCTTTGACGTGTTCCTTGGGGTTGATCTATGTATTGCTGGGTAGTGAACATGGGGTCTGTCATTCATAGATAGTGCCATCTACCACATTTGAGTCTCTAAGTTTTTAATAGCAGTACTTTGTTCTTGGAGAGTTGATTCAATTTTTCTCATAAACTAATTGTTAGCTTCTATGTACTGACTTGTTTTCTCCATAAATATACCGAACATCTGTTCCAATTGCAACTTTTTCTTCGGCTGTTGAAACTGACCCTATGGCCTATTCTGATTCTGACTACCCCAAGAAAAGTTAGGGTTCTTCCTCCACCCTCGGTTGTAGGTTTCTGAATGTGGGTTCATTTGTTGACATTATCCCTATTGTATGAAGTCCACTTGTTCCATACCTTGAGCTAAAATCGAGCAATCCGGTGTGTTGTGATTTTGCTCCACACTCCTCACAACTCGGCATTTTTGTTTTGTGCAATGTTAGCTGTCTATGATATGCTCTCCACTTTTTGAAATAATGAGTCTATTTTTGCTGTCAAAGCCGAGTAAGCATCCACCTCGTAAACTCATGGCACCTTCCTTTGAACCACCCATTCAGAAGCCCATTCAGAAACCCACATTGTTGTAGTAGTCTCCAATCTTGAATAGTTTCAATGTGTCATCAATGGATTTTATTGATAATGAACCATTTGACAAAAAATCCACCATGCTTTTGAATGATGGAAACAATCCTGCATAAAAATATTGGACCTAGAGTCCTTTACTAATATCGTGATGAGGACACTTCGTTAGCATGTTCTTGAACCGATTCCAAGCTTCATCAAAAGACTCTGATTCACCTTGATGGAAAATTGAGATGTCATGCTTCAATTTTGTAATTTTGGACAGTGGAAAAAACTTTGTGTAGAATTTATGAGCTAAGTCGTTCCATGTGCTGATGCTGGCAATAGGTTGAGAGTCTAACTACTCTAGTGCTTTATCACGTAGTATCTGTGGGAACGACCTTAGTCTAATAGCTTCATCTGAGATACCCTGATATCGGAAGTGATGACACATCTCCAAGAATCGAGATACCTGTGTATATGGGTTTTCTTTAGCTCTGCCATAAAATTGATGTCCATTCTGAAATATATGTATGATGTTGATCTTTAACTAGAAGTTAGGCTGCCCAAACGAAGGGTAGACGATGCTGGATTGACTCTAAATGATTTGCGGTGTCATGAAATCCCGAACCAGCATGTTTCCCTCGTCAACAATTCCTCTTCATTGACTTGAACCAATTGTTTGTTTTGCATGTTAGCTATTTGTCGTACTACTCTTACTTTTCTTTGTCTACGATGGAAGGCGTGTTCGATTTCTGAATCAGCTGGAATCAAGACACCGTCAAGCGACCTTCACATACATGACCTGAAAAAGAATAAAAAATAGCACTTAGATAAATTACTAAAAATAAAAATTACTAACTAAAACAAAAATAATTAAAGTCAAGATAAGTAAAATTTAACTAAATTCAATCCTTAGACACAGCAAGTTATTGAACCATGTTTTATTTGGAATTATGTTACAATTTTGTACGTATTAAAAAAATTATATATTATTAAAAAAAATTAAAAATTTGCAGTTTTCATTTGGCTACTTTCAATTCTATTTGTTCGTTTTCTAGATTTATATTAGAGTTTTGTGTGTTTGTGTGGGTTTGATAACTTTGCCGGCTATGATGTTGACTAGTGGAATATGTATGAATTGTGAATAATGGAAATAGTGTACTATTATATTAGTCCAAGCTTGTTGGTGTGGAACTTGACATTTTCTATGTACGATGCTCATATTTGACCTATTGAGTCTGTGATTTGGTTCAGTATTTAGGAAATAGTTGAACATAGTTTATAAACCCGAATAACCTCCATAGCAAGAATCCATAAGCCAACTATAGGGATATTTTGGAGATGGTTGAGTTGTTACAGGGGAACGTTGAGATAGTAGGAATTCCGTGCCAGATATGAAATTGTGTGGATTGTCTAAAACCAATGAAACAAAGACGAGGTGAAAGTTTTAAGTTAGAGGTTAGTTTTAGAAATTGGATAGTGGTGAGTATTCCTGCCTGTCACGTGGGTACCCAGGTTCGATCTCCTGCAACAGCG
The DNA here is from genome assembly GCA_903798315.1 of Fraxinus greggii. Taxonomy (NCBI): domain Eukaryota; kingdom Viridiplantae; phylum Streptophyta; class Magnoliopsida; order Lamiales; family Oleaceae; genus Fraxinus; species Fraxinus greggii. The sequence goes on along the minus strand of CAIGRK010200801.1, from coordinate 394 downwards.
CCAAAAACTTGTTCACAAAAATATATTTCGAATAAAACACACCGCAAGTGTACTGTTCGTTTACAAGTAATAAAGTTGACTTTTTGAGACCAAATATCTTCCCACAAAGATTTATTAGTTCTAATTCTAATTATCATGACTTTAATCGAACTAATAAAAATGAATTATTTATCACGATGAACTTCTAACTAAAATAATAATGCGGATGCAAATATGAGTGATGAATTAAACAAATGAATTTGATGTCGAATGCAAAGTGAAGTGTTTATAATGTATGATGAATGTACTAGGATCACGAATCTCAATGCACTAATCTTTTTAAATCTAGTTCTACACTCTGACACACGATTGAAATATTGAAGAATCAATGTTCCTAAATTATTTAACAGTCTCT
>CAIGRK010200793.1:0-25259 GCA_903798315.1 Fraxinus greggii | reverse complement strand
AAATAAAAAAAATAAAAAATAAAGTAATAATAATAAAAGAGAGGCAGGCGTTTTGCTCCCGCTTTGCCCCTAAGCGCCACTTTTTAGAACACTTGTAAAAAATCAACTGGATAGGCAACATGAAGCACTCTAAATTTGGGATTTTTCATCTTAACATATAGGGTAAAAAATACTCTTGGTGGCCCAACTTTGAGAAAGTTGTTGTTTTGGTCATGCAACTGTATGCATTTTGTTTCAAATTGGTTGTTACGGTTGCAATGTTGATTCATTTAGTTTGGTTTATGTTTTCATTAACGAACTATGCTTAGAGTTTTTAGGTGTTCTGAGTTTTGTCTTCCTTGTTCTTTACCTTCTCTTAATGTGGACTGGTGTTCAAATTCTTTTCATTTCCTTACTCTCTATTCCCCAACCACACCTATCCCCTTGCCATATGGGAGTTTTCTATGCTCTGTCATCTGTTTTCCAATTTGTGGAATTACAAATTAGTGTTGACTCAACTAACTTGTTCGTTGCATAATGTTTCAGGCTAGACGGATGCTAGCCAAACTAGATATTTACAGAAAGTTCACAAATGCATTGGTTGTTGTTGTTGTGTCTGTTGGCTGGATTTGCTATGAGGTAATGTTTGTATCATTGGAAGTTATGCTGATTATCTGTCCTATTGCTTCAACCTGTTTTTAACTCCTGATTTTTTTAATGCTACAACAAGCACAACTATTTTATTGGTAGTAAAAGTTTGGTTGCTGGTTGATGGGGCTGAAATTAGAGATGGATGTAGTTGTGGTTGTGAGAGAGAGAGAGAGAGAGAGCATAAAATGGGAAAATATACTAGGTATAAAACAAGATAGCTTGAAGTACTGTATGCATTTTGATTCAAATTGGTCGTTACGGTTGCAATGTTGATTCATTCAGGTCACCAGCTTAGTCTTTGTTAGTTGAATTAATGGAAAACCTTAAGTAAATCATGGCATGGCAGTTGTGGCAAGATTTTGCCATTACAGTGTAAAACATTGTTGGTCACCCAACTTTAAGTAAAGTATCATTTTGGGCACTTGATCTTGGCATGGCTAATAGGGCATGTTTTTACCATTGAAGGGCAATGTTGGTACTCCAAGTTATTTATCATCACCGTCGATATTTTTAAGTCTTGATGTAAAGTTATTAATACAGTAAACTAAGTACTTTTCATCTGTTCTTTCTTATTGTCAATATGGGTTTTCTATACAGGATGCCATTAAGACAGCTCTTTTACTTGGGGCGATAGACCGTGAGATAGGTGGAATTGCAATCTCTGGAAAGCGAGGAACAGCGAAAACAGTAATGTCACGTGGCTTACATGCAATTCTGCCACCAATTGAAGTTGTTGCTGGTTCAGTTTCGAATGCTGATCCAGCCTGCCCTGAACAGTAAGGGTACTGAACTGAGATACACACACACGCACCCCAAAATAGCGTAACATATAATTGTTCACATTATTAAGCTTAAAAAATCTTTGTTGAACTCAAACTAGAGGTAATTCCTCTTCATGCTTCATAGATATTTCAGAATCCTTGTAACTGTTCCATCATCTGAATTCGGTAGACTGAGTGTGCAACTTTGAGTTTTTTTCTGAGCTTCGCCAGAAAGGTAGAAAAATTTGAAAAACTGAGAGATGTAATGAAGAATTGCCATTGGGACATTGGCAAGTTTTCGAATTTTACATGTACTTGGGAAGTGTTAACTGGAAGCAAAACTTTCAAACGGCAATAGGAATGTGAGGGAAAGAATAAAGGATCTTGATGGTGAACATAGACTGGTTGAGGTTATCATCTTGATGGATTCACTTAAGAGGCCAAATCAAATAGAAACTAGAAACCTGAAGGTTTTATTGATTACCATGACTTTTCATATTAATATTTTATCTGAAGCCCCCGTAAACCCTATATATATTTCTTTATCTTCGATAAAAGGACAGAATGGTATCTCCTTTAGTCTAATATTCTGAGTTTATATGTTAGTCTCTACTCTTTCATTCAATACTCCAGTGGTTGAATATATCTTAAGTAGTAGTGAAAATGGACATGATTCTGGTTAAGGATAATGCGGAACAAGTTTTTAAAATTAGGAGACATAGGAAACATGGTTTCAGCCATAAACTAGATTGAGGCCTTCTTTGTCACCCATTTTATTTATGGTGTGCATGGATGCCTTAAAGAAAGATTGATATTTCTGAGAATAAGAGTAATGCTTGTGTGTGTTTGAGTGAAGTGGTCCAAAATCCACTTGGTATCTTGATTTACAAACCATGGTCCATTGGCTTAGTGAACAGCTCCATTAACAGGACCTTAATGTACAACTAGAGTCAAAGAACACTACTTTCGGTTGTATCCTGTTTTATAATTGAGCTTTGTGCATTCATTTTTATGATTTCATCTTCGCAATGCATCACTANAAAGATTGATATTTCTGAGAATAAGAGTAATGCTTGTGTGTGTTTGAGTGAAGTGGTCCAAAATCCACTTGGTATCTTGATTTACAAACCATGGTCCATTGGCTTAGTGAACAGCTCCATTAACAGGACCTTAATGTACAACTAGAGTCAAAGAACACTACTTTCGGTTGTATCCTGTTTTATAATTGAGCTTTGTGCATTCATTTTTATGATTTCATCTTCGCAATGCATCACTAGACGCTAGATGCTAAACATGTTTTCTTTCTTCGTACTTCAAGCTATCTTGTTCGTTTATCACTTTCATATAGTAAATATTTAATAATGGTTGAAGGTGGGAAGATGGGCTTGCTGACAGAGTTGAGTATGACTCTGCTGGAAATGTTAAGACCCAAATAGTCAGATCGCCTTTTATTCAGGTAGTTTCGGCCAAAGAAATTTTCTACATTATATTTTCTCTTCTTTGTTAATCCCAAATGCACTTGTGCTGCAGATTCCACTAGGTGTCACAGAAGATAGATTAATAGGATCTGTTGATGTTGAGGAATCTGTAAAATCTGGAACAACTGTTTTCCAGCCAGGGCTTCTCGCAGAAGCTCATAGAGGGGTTTTATATGTTGATGAGATTAATCTTTTGGATGAGGGTATCAGTAACTTGCTCCTTAACGTCTTGACAGAGGGAGTCAATATTGTAGAAAGGGAGGGGATCAGCTTTCGGCACCCATGCAAGCCACTTTTAATTGCTACATATAATCCTGAAGAGGGTTCTGTGCGCGAACATCTACTGGATCGCGTAGCAATAAATTTAAGGTAAGACTAGCAATCAGCTTCTAAGCATGTAATTTTTATAGGTAAGACTAGCAGTCAGCTTCTAAGCATGTAATTTTTATTGTCCCTTAATACGCAAGTGCTTACTATTAGCCATTAGGTGCTTCAATGAACTAATTAATTATATAGCTCTTTTAAATACATCATATACATACTGTGGGCACCTGGTACCTTGATTGGATACCAATACATGCTCGACATCTTCCAGTATTTTGAAAATTTTGATTATTTTAAATATTTGCAATATTACAGTGCGAGTAATCTTGACATGTGGGTTTCAGAATGATGTTTACTTTCAAAGTTTTCATTTGGAGCCAGTATCACATGAAATCAATTTTCCATAAAAAATAAAGGTACAAATTAAATATGAATTGAAAACTATATGGCATGTAAGGGAGTCAAAGAGGCCAGATCCAAACTTTGGCATCAACTACATGATTCTGATTCTCCGTGCTCTTGGTCTAATGTTGAATCTGTTTTTTGTGCTTGACTATGTGAATTTGATTTGACACATGAATACATATCTACACCTTGCACTGGCCTGACTATGCACCAACAGTGGCATGATTGGTAGTCTTTTCAATCCCTACACTAACATAGCTTCATTTCCAATAAATTTGAAGTTGACATAGACTTTCAATTCTGAGTAAAGGAATTCACGTTTTCAATTATACGACTTCCTTGATTTTACATTTAATTCATATTCATTTCTTTTTCTTTTCTTTGTAATTCCATTTCCTCTGGTGATACCATTCTTCTGCAGTGCAGATCTTCCAATGAGTTTTGAAGATCGTGTTGCAGCTGTTGAAATCGCGACGCAGTTTCAAGAAGGAAGTAGTAGTGTTATTAAAATGGTAGAGGAAGAAATGGACTACGCAAAAACTCAGGTAACTTTGGTATAATGACATGTTAAGCGGCAGTTATTTGGCTATCATACTGGATGCTATAAAATTTTTAGCAGTGAGATTCTACAGAAGTCACTGAAGTTCAAATTCCATTATCTCTACATTGTAAAACTAGGAAGTTTGTGGCTTTCGTTTGGGATCAAAACAGAGCGAAAATCATATCAGATGGATTGGGCAATCGGGCCTACATCATAGTCTTGCAATCTCTTACTCTTTGTTGTGACTATCATATATCACCATTTCAAAGTGCTTCCTAATATAAATATTCTCTGTTTCACAAGTAAATGTCCAGCATGCAAAGCTCACTTCTCATACCTTACATGGTACAACTTGTTTAGGTTCAATATAAACAATGAAACAACACAAAGTAAACTGAAGAAAATGAAAGTTTCTCTAGTTTTTATTTGCTCTCTCCTTCTCTTAGAAAGCTGATAATGTAATCTTAATGATGCGCCAGTTGTGGCCTATTTATAATTCTCACAATAAGTGGATAAAATTAAGCTGAACGACACTGACACTGGTATCTCAAATACTTTCTTATGAAAGATCCAAGAGTATCTATATTGTGCTAATATATTATGAAATTGGCTCTAATGTTTTGAGGGGATATTATTTATTTTACTTTTTGCAGTCTTTTAGCTGAAACTGCATGTAAATAATTCACTTCGGTGCTTGATTAGTTTGACTACAACGTATTTCATTTCCCTAATGGCAAAATTATGTTTGTTGTTTCATGTAATACTTGAATAACAATGGTTTTTTAGTTTTTTCCTGTAGATAATTTTGGCAAGGGAATATCTGAAGGATGTAAGTATCAGCAGAGAGCAACTAAAATACCTTGTTATGGAAGCCCTTCGAGGTGGTTGCCAGGTTCTTATCCTGAAACTCTCCCCGATTTCTATTAAAATGAGCTTCAGTTTGATTGATGTTTATGTAGCGGATTATGTATGAAATTGAGTGAAAAAGAATCACACTTTCCAGTTCATGAGACTCCTCGCCATTATTTTCCTCCGTCTATCCCACCTTTTTTTTTTTTTTTTATTTTCTAGCTGGGGTTTGGAGAAAATGTGTCTGACATGTTTTTGATGTCATAAATGGAGTTGAAAATAAATCAAAACACTGTTTTTTCATTTTCTTATATGCAAAATTTTGGTATATGGATGAACTAAGAAATTCATGTAGTTGATTTTCACCTGTGTAATTTCGTTATGAGGGTCATCTAATGACTGAAGCCACCTAAGCATATTTAAGCTATACCATGCAATCCATAAAGAAGGGATACAGCAGTGTCCCAGTTCTTTATGATACCTTATTTCACATCAAATACAAAACAGAAAAAAGTTCTAGGAATTTGAATTTGATGAATTAGAGTATTCTGAAGGCTTTTATTTTTGAACTCCTATATAATTTATTTGAAGAGTTGTTTTGAAATCTCAGGGGCACCGAGCTGAATTATATGCTGCACGCGTTTCCAAATGTTTAGCTGCACTTGAGGGACGTGATAAAGTCAATGTGGATGACCTGAAGAAAGCTGTTAAGTACCACCGTATTGCATGTACTCCTGTCTTATTGCTTTAGATTTTCTAGCTGTAGTAAAGCTATTCCACGAGAATCTGCATAAACCAATGTATCTTATTTCATATTGCAACTTTAGCATGTGTTCAATATTCCACGATAGTTCACCATAGTCAGTAGTGGTCTTCCATTAATTTTGGATATGGGAAGCATTAAAGAAATCCAGATTTTAGAAGACGCACATCTACTTCCAACAAAATAACTATTTAAGTAATGTGAATAAAAAAAAGTCAGCAAATAAGTAGTTAAACAATGTAACTAAAATATTGTGCCGTAATCCAACTTTAGAATATGTCATGACGCAGAATAGTAGATGGAGATTTATTTGCTCAAAGCCATCACTGATGAAAAAATTCTGCTGCGACTTGATAGTTGTTTCTCTATCTTCTAGGTAACAAAATTCTTGTTTAGGATAACAAACTTATTGGACCCTTCTAAGTTTATTAATAAATATAGGAGGTTGTGGTTGAAACTGGAATCCTAATGTTTTTGAGGTGCATCATAAATTAGAAGATCAAGGTTTTAGATGAACTTTGGTTGCCTTGAAGTGCATGCACCGAAGGCAGCTTAAGACCACATGTAGATTTAACGATGATTTAAGCGACTACTAAACTGTTAATGTATATTGAATTCTCTGATAATTTTGATATTTAAGTTCTCTGGAATGTATAAGTTACTGTTTCTTACTATGTTTAAAGCCAATGAAGACCTGGAAAAGAGTTAATAAGATAATATATGTAGTTCTCTGGAACCCAGTGAGTTCTTAATAGTGCTACAGCCGTTTCAAGCATTGTCTCTGAGACAATATGACATGCATCGATTTAGTATTAGGCTTCATTTCCAAGTTGTATCTAGTTTGGATTGGTTTTGATGATGTCCTGATAATGCACTTAAACAGGTAGAGTTGGTCATCCTTCCGCGCTCCATCATTAATGAAAGCCCACCTGACCAGCAAAACCAGCAGCCACCTCCACCTCCTCCTCCTCCTCCCCAAAATCAAGATTCTGGAGAAGAACAGAATGAGGAAGAAGATAAAAATGAAGAGGTTCATTTTCTTGTTCTCAACTCCATGTTGTTTTAAAAGGATGTCTTACTTGTAAATGCTTTTTCTACTATATATGTTACTTTCCGACACTTAGCTTGGTTTTCCTAATGCAAAATATTAAAATTATCAAAAAATGAAATCCTATTTTAAGAGGATTTTTTCCCCAAAATTTGCACCATTTATGGACAGAACGTTCACCTGATAACAGGATGATAACAATGAAGAGAATGAGCAGCAACAGGAACAGATACCTGAAGAGTTCATCTTTGATGCTGAAGGGGGTCTGGTGGATGAGAAACTTCTCGTCTTTGCACAACAGGCACAAAGACGCAAAGGAAAAGCTGGGAGAGCAAAGAACGTTATATTTTCTGAGGATAGAGGACGATATATTAAACCGATGCTTCCAAAGGTTGCATCCCTAATTTATTGTATCTTCCCTCTAGCTACTAAATGTATCTGCTCACTCACTATCGTCAAACTTATTTCCTTTACCTTTATTTATTTATTTCTATTTTTTTTTTTGCCTTTTCGTGTCTTTGCTTATATGAAAGTTAGCCTCGTTCTAAAGGCATCCTTTTTCATCTCAACTTCTCTTTGATTATAATCAGGGTCCTGTAAAGAGATTGGCTGTTGATGCAACTCTAAGAGCAGCTGCACCATATCAAAAGTTAAGAAGGGAGAGGGATATTCAAAAGACTAGGAAAGTGTTTGTGGAAAAAACAGACATGAGAGCAAAAAGAATGGCTCGAAAAGCAGGAGCTCTGGTAGAGTATTTATATTCACATTCAATTTTTTATTTTTTAATTCATCTCTAAATTCTCTTCTCCCAAATCCTCTAGAAACTTTCGTGATATCTCCATCATTATCTTGCTTCTAAATCTGTTTGCATAATTGTGATAGAAGAGTTCGTTAAAATTTCTATAGATAAATACCCAAATATTAATCATCCCAAAGAAAATAAAAAGAATTAATCATGAGGTATTCAGAATCTGTAGTTTTCTATATGCTGGTCACTACCAGACTCTTCTGTTACGTGACAGTGATACCAGTTCATACAAGTGTTTGTAATTGAGAACAACTACAAATACTGATGTTGATGCAACCCGAAGATGAGCTATGAATCAATGACCAAAAATTGTGGTTTATGATTTGAATTTGTTGAAATAATAGTATATTCTTTGATACTCAATGGGATGTGAATTTAACAGTTGATAAAGGAGATCAGTTTTTAGTAGAAAACCATAAATCCTGACACAGTTAATTTTCACCAACTCCAATTCATGACAGGTTATATTTGTGGTCGATGCTAGTGGTAGCATGGCGTTGAACAGAATGCAAAATGCGAAGGGTGCAGCACTTAAATTACTTGCTGAGAGTTATACAAGCAGAGATCAGGTGCAGTTTCAATGAGTTCTGTTATTTCAAATTTGGCTACTAGAGAGTCTTATCTGTTTGCCTGTCTCTTGATTTTTTAACCATTACAATGACCAGTCTGGGGATAATAGACCAACAACCTTGGATTTTGATGAAGAGTGATTAGATTCTTCTAGAAGAGGAAAAAAAAAAAAAAACAATTGTCTCACAACAGATTACTTCATGACACAAAATTGGTGCTAAGACTTTTGGATGCTGTATCTTGCTTGGTTAATAGTTTACAGATGTCAAAATTGAATAGCTTGTTCACTTTTGGTGCCACACTGGATGGATGATATAACTTTTCTGTATGTTTGCTAGGATCAGATATAATAATCCTATTCAATATGCAGAGGTGGAACCGGATAGAGTAAAAACACTTCCACCATCTATTCAATCCAATTTTCCAAATGTGGGATATATGTTTTACAACCTGGAGACCATCACATGTCAGTTTCTAGTGTGGGAATTGGGCTATTTAATCATAGGTCTAGGAAAATCCCAAAAACACTGCTCTTCTGTGTAGCGGTGAGAGATAATCACTGTTAAGGACCAAAGGAGAACTACCATTCATGTGACTATGCAATGGATAAAAAATAAATAATAGTTTCGAGTAGATGGAAAATTTAGAACCCATGGTTTATGCACATTGCTTAGCGTTACATCGGGGATTTATTTCAATTTGTAAGCACCCAACCTTTAATCCTCGATGATACTTATTTCAATTGTCCAGTGCTTTTCTAAATCTGAAATTCATCAAACTTCTACATTTTGGATACATGGAATTCACAAATTAATGATGTTTTTCTTCTTTTCTTTTCTTCATAATACTGCAAAATCTAATATAACCTATGCAAATTGGCTTACAATATTGTTTAGAAAAGTTGAACGTGATACAAACTAAGGTACTGTTAAGTTGGTTTCCCAGAACCTGTTCTCATTTCCTGAAATCTTGAGGGAATTGAAAACCTGTGTTAAAGTTTGATTAAATGTTATTATCCCCCCTTTGATCCCTTGGTTTGATGGAGTTCCTATCAACATTCGATATCCTTAGAAGTTGTTTGTTCTTATGATCTAAGAAAAATGCCTCAGAGAATGCACAAGATGCACTCTCCCTGCATCCCCTCTACCAAGTAAATGTTAAGTAGATAGGAAAAATGAACTTATTTTTCTTATTCTCATCGATGATTTCTTAATAGGTTGCTATCATTCCCTTCCGAGGAGATGCCGCAGAAGTTCTCTTGCCTCCTTCCAGGTCAATTTCTATGGCAAGAAAACGTCTCGAGAGACTTCCATGTGGTGGTGGTTCTCCCCTTGCCCATGGTCTTACCACGGTAAGCATCAGTTTTGACTGTTACTGGCATCATAATTAGTATTTCTATTCTAAAATGTTCCCTCAAATTGTAGCCCATGACTTTCACTTATGTACTACTGATAGAACTGTTGTGTAACTTTTGCATGGTTTCTTATTATAGCATAAATACCCTTTTCCTTTAGAGGGGGACATTTCCTCATATAAGACCAGACGTATACAATTTTCATATTTAATTAAGATGAAGTACTGCTACTATTTTCCCTTCCACAAGTCATGAATTCATACTGCAAAATTTTTGGCTTCTCGTGATGAAAATGGTCGTTTACTTTAGTTTTTATGCGTTTCTTTTTTATGCACGACAAATAGAGCAACACAAAGCCAATTAGTCTACTTTTTTAGAATATATCGGGATTTCTGAAAAACAAATTTCTATTCTGTTTGCTGACAATTCTAACATGAATATGCCTAGGCTGTTAGAGTCGGAATGAATGCAGAGAAGAGTGGTGATGTTGGACGAATAATGATTGTTGCCATAACTGATGGCAGAGCAAACATATCACTGAAAAGATCCACTGATCCTGAGGCTGCTGCTTCGGATGCACCCCGACCCTCTGTTCAAGAATTGAAGGTAAAACTCCTGGAACATGAAACCATTGTTAGTTCTTCATCTGATGTTACGAGTGATCTGAACATTTCCGAAAAATTGCTAAAATTAGAATGGTAACAAACCCCGATGATTCAACTTTCTGCACGAACATTTTTAGTTGCAAGAATTGCACTGTCTTCATTTGTCAGTTTTGTCTCGACGCCTCTCAATTGAGAGTTTCTTCTCATTAAATAGGAATTGTTTCCCTAATTACAGCCTATACATCTTCTATCAAATCTCCTAATTACAACACTTTGCTAATTAAAGCCAAAACATCCTCTCCTAATTACAACCCATATTCTATATTTACAACGTTAAAAAAGGAATGTAATTATGTGCATGGTATGGTGACTAATCTGTGATACACTGACATCTCCCCTCAAATTGATGTTCGTCGATCAATAAGCATCAATTTGTCAACCATGAACTGATGTTGAAGGCGATGGAGAGTTTTGGGGAATATTTCGTTGTCTGAAGATCTATAGATATGTGAGGAAGTGTAATCACTTGTTGATCAAATGCTTCTTCAATGTATTTGGTACGCTCATGGAATGCCATATTAGCATCAATCTGGACAGCGATTGTCTTGTCAGCATGAAGGAGAGTATGAGTAAGCTATGGAAAACCATGTTCACCCAACCGGCCTCAAAACCACACAATCTCAAAGCAGGAGGACATAGCCCGATATTGAGACTTGGTGGAAGACTTCGAGACACGATCTTGCTTCTTACTCTTTCAAGAGATAAGAGCATTACCAAGAAACATGCACCAACTCGTAATCAAACGTATGAGTATCCGTGCAACCAGCCAAATTAGCATAAGTAAAACCAGTCAATTGTAGAAAAGTCCCAGTAAGAAAGAATAAATCTTGACCAGATGTACCCTTTAGATAGCGAAGAATACATCGCATAGCGTCTAGGTGAGAATGTCCAGGAGCCTGCATAAACTTACTAACTTGCAGGACTACAAAAGAGATATTAGGCCAGGTAATCTTCAAATAATTCAAAATTCCTACCAATTGTCGATAGAGTGAAGGATCTGCTAAAAGTTCTCCCTTTGTTTGGCAAAGCTTCAAATTTACCTCCATAGGTGTGTGAACTGGGTTGCTTGATCGAAGCCCAGCAAAAGCAATAATCTTTTGTGTATATTTGTGTTGATGCAATAACGTGTCTATAGAATTAGTGTGTACTTCAAGACCAAGAAAATACTGCAATAGGCCAAGATCTTCCATGTAGGGATGTCAACGTACCGAGCCGAAACTCAAAGCTCGGACTCAACTCGAGTAAAAAAGTCGAGCTTTTTTCCCCAGAATCGTGCCGGGCTTTTGCTCGACCAAAAAATCTAGGCTCGACACGAGCTTTTGCCCGGGACCTACCGAGCTGAGCCTGCTCGTATTTTTTAGTTCTGTTAAAAAAAAAGGCAGCTGCGTGCTGCCGGTATTGCAGGCAGCTACTGTAGCTACCAAAGCTTTTTTTATTTTTTATTTTTTTTATAAATTAATGACTCTCCAAAATGGGGCTCGCACTGAGCCGCGTGCCGGGCCGGCTCAAGCTTTTTTCGGGCCGAGCCAACGAGCCAAATTAACACTCCTACTTTCACGTGAAAGGAATTTCAAAGATTTTGCTGTACTTTCTCTATCTGTAGATTAGAACCTGTAATAACAATATCAACATACACTAGAAGAATCACAATCCCAATGGTAGTCTTTCTAAGGGAGAGAAAGAATCAAATTGACTTTGAATAAAGGTAAAATCAAGCAATGTTGCGAAATTTCTCGAACCATGCTTGGGGTGCCTGGTTTAACCCATATAGTGATCGTTTCAAACGGCAAACCTCAGAGGAATGGTTGAACAGGCCAGAAGGAGGAGTCATGTATACTTCTTTCAGATCCCCATGTAGAAAAACATTCTTAACATCCATATGTCGGAGAGACCATCCTTGAGATGCAACGATGGCAATGATAGTGCATACTAGTCATCTTAGCCACTGGTGCAAAAGTCTCTTCATAGTCGAGCCATATTCCTGTCTTTTGCCAAATGTTACAAGACATGCCTTGTGTCGTTCTATGAAACCATCAACACATAACTTCTTTGTGTAAACCCATTTGCATTCAATTACTTTCACCCCATATAGACAACGAACAATGTCCTAAGTATGATTATCCTGAAGAGTCTGAAGTTCTTCATTCATAGTTTGCTTTCAGCATGCTTGACTAGCGGCCTAAGAGTATGATTTTGGGACATGAGTAACATCAATAGTGGTCTGGAGTGCAGTATGTGAGAACCATACTCATCCGAAGGATGAGTGACATGATTGGAGCGTCGAAATTCAGGCTTTGGACGACTAGGAGGGGCACTGAAGGCAGTAGGGGACGTCTTTGATACACAATTCTTTGCCAGAGTATTGCGCTGAAGGCAGTAGGGCAACTAAAGCTTCTTTCAGAGCTTTGGAATGAATTATGCCAGAGTATTCGCTCCATAAATTAAGGAAACCAGCATAAAATTGGTCAATAGGAAAATTACCTTGATTGTATTGCGCAATCTCCCATTCCAACGGGAACTTTGGAGCTAAGTTCCTTGATTGTAAACACTTTTGAGATAATCGCACATCTCTTTGGCAATATGGATGAGAGAAGATTGGATATCATATGAGGTTCGATTGATCCCAACATCCAGGAGATAATGTGAGCATCTTTACTTTGCCATTGTTCTACATCCTTTGTTTCTGTAAGAGTAGTAGATGACCCATCCAAATGTCCCCAATTCTTTGCCTTTTATAAACATCATGAACTGAAACCCTTTGCCATTAAAACGAACATTAGTAATTTATGTTGACATTATAAATACAAGAGGCCCAAAAATAATTTAGTAGATTATTTTATAAAGTAATAGCAGCCCAACAGCCCACTATGATCGCCAATGATAGCCAAAAAAGTTAAATCAAGTTATAACAAGACAACAGCCCAACAACCCACAATATTCCAAAGCAACAATAATAGCCCAAAATATCAGTTGAAATATCAAAAATTTAACAGCCCAATGCAATAATAAAATTCCAAAATAACAACCCAACAATATGCTAAATTACTAAAGACTTAACATCCCAAATTAATAACGAAAGCCCAAAATATTAGCCCAACAAGAAGCTGAAATATTAATAGCCCAAAATAAACTTTATAAAAGCGAAAATTTCATAAGCTCCTGTTTGATCCACATTAAAATTTTCGTTCTCATTCTTTTATTCATTTTCAACCACACATTTTTCAATAAAATAATATTTTTCATCACATCAATAACTTTTCATTCTTTTTCAATAACACAGTCTCCATCAATCTACTATTTCAAAATACATTCTTCCAAAATAATGTGGCTCAAACACACCTTAAGTAACGGATTAAGTATCACTCATTTCAAAATTAAGAATAGAGGTTTTAAATTTCAAAAATTAGGTTTTATTAAAATTTATTTATGATTTAATTAATTAATTAAATATTTTATTAATTAAATATATTAAAGTCACATAACTGTACAGTTTGGTCACAAATTAACAATTTAATTAGTCACACTATTTCGATCACAAATCAAAATTTTTGTGTCAAATTGTTTTACGGTCACAATTCAAAAATTTTATAGGTCACAGTTTGTTCATCAGTCACAAATTAAAAATTTAAAAGTCACAATTTGTTTATCTGTCAGAAATCACAAATATTGTAAGTCACAACTTAATCACAAATTATCAAATTACGGTCACAAACTAACATTTTTTAGGTCACATTATTTTTTGTCACAATTTATCTTTTTTATTGGTTGTTTATTGGTCATAAGTTAACCAATTTAATGGTCACAATCAACCAAATAATCTGTGATGACCACCAACGCTTGCAACAATCACCTCGCCAATACGTGGTCACAAATCAACTAAATTGTTGATAACAAACACTCTTCATCTCACTTCTACCCCAATCCCACCATCCCCACACAAATAGTCAATCACAATAATCTAAATAATTGATCACAACCACATAAATAGTTGGTCACGGACATTATTCATCCAACTCCCACCCCAATCCTACCACCGACCCCAAATAGTTGGTCACGGTAATTCAAATAATTCGTCACAAACACGTGCATCCCATCCCTACCCACGACCACCCTACCTTACAAAATCACCACCACATATCACAGCAATGCAAAACCACCACAAAACACCGACGGTAGCACCACAAAACCTCCTCAAATACCACTACAAAATCGCCACAAACCACCGCAAAATAACATAAAATAGCTACAGGTTTGCCACTGTAGCGGCGCTTAGAACACGCTCGATGAACATATCGCTACGCATAAGGCGCTCAGTTCATCGTTGTGCAGCGACGAACTAGGCATCGCCGCTAAGATTAGCGGTGCTTCACTAAGATTAGCAGTGCTCAAGGCACCGCGGCTCAAATCAATGACGCTCTCAGCGCCGCTGCAGCCAGAGTAGTTACAACCACTTCAAAATCTACCACAAGACCAACCAACAACAATCACGGAGATCCTCTATCTCCATATCCACCACACCACACCACCCCACAACCACCACCCAACAAAAAAACCCCAAACCCACCACCACCACCACCTTAAATCCACAGAGAACAAAGAACAGACTAGAGGTCTTAGGACCACAATGGAGTGGAGACATTGAAGAAGTGACTGTTGGGAATGGAAGCATCGGAGTTATCTAAGAAGTGGTGCTCACCACAGGCTGTAGCGGCATCGAGTGATGCCGCTCTCATATCGTTGCCCGCGTTGCAGCGTTGTGATCAGAGAAGAAGCGGTGCTCACACCGACGAGACACCTGTGAGCAATGTGAAGAAGAAAAAATGGTGGAGAGAGCCGTCGTCGCTGGAGTATTGTGAAGAAGAAAAAGGATGTAGAGAGGAAAAGAAGTCACCAGTGATAAGATACAAATGAGAATTAATTTAGGGTTTGGGTAGTGAATGTAGGGTGGGTAGATTTTATAATATTATTATTAATATAAATAATTAAATTATTACATGATTTGTGAATAATTAAACATCATTCCTGATTTTAGAATAGTGATCTTTAACAACAAGGTAGGTGTAATTTCCTCTTCATAAAACCTCTAAAATTGCAGCCCAAATCCTCCTTCTCTCAGAACGAAGCTTTCTTTGTAATCTACTCGCGACGCCCCCATATACTGCCGACCAAACTGAGGAACAAAACTGTCGGAAAATCAACCCGACCAAATTTGCTACTTATCTCTAGAAGAAGACCCAAAACCAAAAGAAACTAGAATCCCGAACAACGAATCAAGAGGCCCGATTAATTCGGTAAATTGGTTAGATTAATTCTGGACCATGTCAGTTTTGTCTCGATTCCTCTCAATTGAGAGTTTCTTCTCATTAAATAGGAATTGTTTCCCTGATTACAGCCTATACATCTTCTTTCAAATCTCTTAATTATGGCACTTTGCTAATTAAAGTCAAAACACCCTCTCCTAACTACAACCCATAATCTATATTCACTACGTCAAAAAAAAGGAATGTAATTATATACATGGTTACTAATTTGTGATACACTGACATCGTGTAGTTCTGTTACCTAAGAATGTTCCAATGAACTTTAGTTGACTAAGCTTAAAAAAAATTACTTATAAGTAAATTAAGTTGGTTTTTTCAAAAAATAACATTTTTTATGGATTAAATTGGAAATAAGTAGCTCATTTTGACAGTAACGCAAGACTTTCTTTCAAAACAAGTATCCTTTGCTTTGACTTGAAAGTAAGAGGGAAAAAAAAATTATCGAAATAAAACTTTAGGTTACCCAAACAGGCTGGGAGGAAAGTGATGTATTTAAACATTTTTTTTTTTTCTAATTTGTGCTCTCTTGTAGGATGAAATTCTCGAGGTTGCTGGTAAAATTTACAAGGCTGGGATGTCTCTCCTTGTCATCGATACAGAAAATAAGTTCGTTTCAACTGGTTTTGCCAAAGAGATTGCAAGAGTTGCTCAAGGTATGCAACTTGAAGCCTCGTAATTTTCGATTGCACATAATTATATTGAGTTTTAATTTTATTGTTTTGGTCTCCAGGAAAGTATTACTACTTGCCGAATGCTTCTGATGCTATTATTTCTGCAACAACAAAAGACGCATTATCAGCTTTAAAGAACTCATGATCCAAAAATAGTTTCGTTAAACTTGGTTCAAATATTTGAGAGCTTTCTTGTGCCGGTTTCATCCCTTTTTGTTCTGTTGTGTAAGTAAATGTAATTTTTGATGTTGGATCTTATTACTTACAGTTTGATAGAATCTTTTGCTAATTTTCAGTTATTAGCCCCCATAAAATGCTATTTTGGCCATCTATTCATTGCTTGCACAAGTATGCTTTCCTTGTTGCATCTCCATTCCAAATTCAAAGCCAGCCAGTCAGTGTGAAATCCTTCTTTTCATGTTTTCTATTGAGACAAGGTGGAATCAATGTACAATATTAATCAAAAAAAATACGAAGATTGGAGTTAAAATCTTCTTCAATATTCTTAGGTACGTCTTGTTTGGCAAAGGTGGGCTATGCAACACTGAAACAAGATTTTAATTTATTCACTACTATCTACCAATCTTTTGAAATTGATCTCTTCTCGTGTCAGGTGGATTGGATAAAAACTTCTCTCTTGTAAGAGAACCGTTTCAGACAACCATGAAGAACCACAAGGTTCTCTTTTTATATCAGTAAAATGTGGAGTTTTTGTCCTGCCTCCAAGCCTGTCTAATCTTTCGCCTATACCTACCTACGGTATATGTTAATAGTTGATATCGAGGTTCTTTTGGCATAGCTTTTGAGAAGTTAAAAGAGTATATGAGATTCGTTTGATTAATTTTATAAAATATTTTTTTTTAGTTAAAATAATTTCTAGAGAAAGTTGGTTCTCCTGTGGATTTTTCTAAAAGCTCTTCCGAAATTTGAAGTATTTTTAGAAATTAGTTTTCAAACGTTAATTAAGGTAGTTTTATCATGAATTTTTTGTACAAGAAATAAAAACAGAAGTAAAAGTCGACTAGTATCAAATATGTCCTTCATTTATAACGAATGTCTATTATAAATTTGCTTGATATTTGTCACGTTTACAAGTAGTTTTAAATCAACCAAACCTTTTTAATAAAAAAAAAATTCTAAACGTGATGAATCAAGATTCGGTTAAATCTAAGTTGTATTTAATTCCAAATTGTGTTTGAATTACTAACCATTCTAATTAATACTTTTTTTTATAAAACAATAAAAGATTATAAATTTGAACTTGATAGTGTAATAAATATTGATACCCAATTTTTCTTTCTTTATTGTTTGGATTTCTATTTTTGGTTTTGAAAATTAAAATTGTGAAACCTACTAAACTAGCCGTTAGACGAAAAACACAACCATTTGCGCCGCCCATATAACGTTCGAAAATCTTGAAGCGACAACGTTTAGTCCATCATTTTCCCTTACATAAACGCCCTCTCACATCTCTCCATCACTGTCTCTCTGTAGGAAGAATAAGAGATTTTTCCCTTATCTCTCTTCTTCTTCTTTCCAATAATTGCAATTTGAAACCTGCATTTTCATTTTCTTGGAAATCACTGATCTTGATACAGAAAGACGATGGCTACAACTAACAACAGCCACTATCAAGACAACAACACAAACACCGGAGGCGGCGGCGGACCGGTGGTGGCACCGTCCAAGAAGACTTTTCTAACTTCAAAAACCGTTGATACACAGTCTGTTCTGAAAAGGTACATATATATTTTGGCTATAATGATATGATCTGCGTTGAACTGGGATATTCTATTAATTATCTTTATTATAAATTAAAATCTAGGATTTGAAGTAATTTTCTTGATTTGTGTTTTTCGCTGATTTAAGAAATCCTTAATTTTCTGATTAGTTGGAGATTATGTTCTCCGCAATTTTTTCTTTCCTTGTTAATTAATCTTCTTGGTGGATTTTATAGACTTAAATCATTTCTGATCCTGACTTTTAACTTTTCTTTTATTCAATAAACAGGTTGCAATCTGAACTGATGGCTCTAATGGTAAGAACCATTTTAAACGGGTTTTGGGGAAAAAATGTATTTTGAAATAGTAATTTTTCATAGAATGTCTAGTCAAGAAGAAGTAAGGAAAAATTTTGGTTTACGTGTTATATTATTTTATTGAAAATGAGTTTTTTAAAAAAAAATTATTTTTGATTTAATGGAGCCCAAACAAGGGTTTAGTATCCGACTAGACTGATTCACCCCAAGCGCCTTTTTTCGTGGCAAATGATTCTGATTTTTTTGTGCTAAATTCTTGAATCTTAGATGAGCGGAGATTCTGGAATATCAGCTTTCCCTGAGGAAGACAACATATTCCATTGGAAAGGAACAATTACTGGCAGCAAAGATACAGTATTTGAAGGAACAGAATACAAGTTGTCGCTATCCTTCCCTTCCGACTACCCTTTCAAGCCTCCAAAGGTCAAATTTGAGACGAGCTGCTTTCATCCCAACTTCGATATGCACGGGAATATATGCTTGGACATATTACAGGTTATTGTTGAGTTATATTCTTCTCGATTTTATAGCTGCATTGCTCGCTTTACCTTATATCAATGTGTCAGAAAAAAGGCTCTTATCTTGTTAGAAAAGTTGTAGAAAGAGACGCAATTGCATGTTTAGTTTGCAATATTAGACCTTATTGTGCAGTAGACCAAACAGCTCTAGTGCACAAGCTAGTGCAATTGCCAACTCTTTTTGTTAAGTTCCGAAAGTGCTTTTTTAAGCTTTACTTTACATGGTAACTTCCTTATTCTTTACAAATAGTAGAGCCACAGTTCAGTCGAGCTTGTGATACTTCTTTGTCAGATTCTATTCATATTTCCTTATTCCAACTCGTCTCACAGGAAAAGAATAGATAGATATGAGACATGAGTATCTGACAGTTATTCTTCATTTTTCACAGGATAAATGGTCGTCTGCCTATGATGTGAGGACAATACTGCTATCCATTCAGAGCTTGCTTGGAGGTAAATTTTGCACGATTCATTTGGTTTTTTTGCGCTTGATCATATTATGTGAAAGTTTTTGATCATACTGCTGTGACTATTATGTGAAAGTTTTTGTGTGCTTGCTATCGTGTAGAGCCAAACACGAGTTCGCCTCTCAACACTCAAGCAGCATCACTATGGGGAAATCAAGAAGGTATATTTTTTAATCAATGGTTTTTAGCTCTTTTTTCCCTTAGAAATTTGCTGATCTAAATTTTTCGTAATTTTTTTTATTTGGCAGAGTACAGGAAAATGGTGGAGAAATTATACAAGCCCAGCGGATAGAGATTTCTCATAATGCAAATGCTCAGTACATTCTTTTCATTTTTATTGCTGAGAAGGAAAATCAATGGCACAATTCTTTCCATTTTACTGCAGAAAGGGAAAATTGTGCACTTTTATTTCCATTTTAAATGAATGTGCGCAATATAATATGTTAGTGAATTTAATTACCTCTCTCTCTCTCTCTCATTTAATTAAATCGAAATAATGGGAGCTACTGCGAATGTCTAAAATAAAAATTCCAATGGCTTCTTTGACAAATATAACCTTCCCGGCCATGATTTTTTTCGAAGAGGATTGTTCAAGTGTAGCTTGGTTATGGAGCACAGTCCCTCCATGGTACACCAATGAGAGAGGAGTCCACCACCTTCTTCAGGATTGAGAGCCAAAGTTGTCGAGCAAGAAAGATCCCATCAAGAATAGCTTGCAGCCCATCCCAGCCTTGAGAATAGGAAAGTCAATCAAAGAGGAGAGAAGGCATGGATGCGTCTGCAATCTCATAGCTAGCTGATATATCCAACTAGTACATATTAATGTTTTGAAAATCAACTCAGACATCAATCAGAAAAAAAGTGAAGGGTCAGGGCCAAAAGATTCAGATAATAAAATACTATAAAAAGAATAATTTTTGTATATTTTCAATTAGATTCATTAATTAGTCTCCATACTTCAAAAATTAGAAATCAATGTGCAAGTTAAATTTGAGAATTAAATAAATAAAAGACGGTTAAAAATTGGCAAAATTGACAAAATTGCCATCAATTCACCGGTTTATGGTTAAACCGATTGGTTCAGTGGGGTTTAAACTATTTTTGTTATGTAATCGGTTAATTGGCACGTTTGACTTGGTTTTGGGTTTGGTTCCTAGTTCCTCTAGTCAAATCGGATAGATAGGGACGATTTTGACAACGTTGCAAAAAACTAATATAAGAGGTGATAGGAAAGAGTCTTAGAGAGATACCAATAAGCGGGATAATGTCCCAATTCACTGAACTCGTGAATAGACCGAAATAAAACGACGTGTAAAGTAGAGAAATAATACGGTAGATTTGCCAAATGATCCTCCAGGGCTCCATAGCAATACTGTACTTCGCATCATTCCTTCTAGCCCATAGAAACCAACGATTCAATAGAGAAATGAAAGTGAATGTAACCACAACAAACTGCCAGAGAATCATCACCTCGTAAATCGATATTAAACTCCCTCATCCATTGAAGAGGTACTTGAAATATATCAGCAAAGTGGTGCCTCGCCTGATCGGATATACAACTACTTGTGAATAAGTATGGGATAGTCTCGACCTCCAAACAATACTAACATCGAGTGGCCGGTAGGATCGTATTTGCTACTGGATCACAACATAAATTGGAAAAGACCCAGCCCCAATCACCAAAAGTAGAAGGAAATTGTTGTATGGATAATAGAACTCCTAATCAAGTTGTATATGTCCTTAGATGGATGATCCATACGAACAAGCTGCTCGACAAAGTTGGTAAAAAAGCTACCATTCGACATATCTCTCCGCACAATACGATTAGATACATTTGAACTACCCTTACGGACATATGTATCAGCGTAAGAATAAAGTGCTATGAAAGAATCCACATCCAACAATCTTTTCAAAAAAATTATCTCCCTAACCAAGTTGCCACATAATATGTGTGTTGGCTCGGGAGCAACCAACATCAACCGCCAAACAAGTGAAGCTTAGTATGGAATAAATAAATGGCAGAAAGGGTAGGTGCCCATATAATATTTGCCTCGTAAAAACTGAGCCCACAAAATCACTGGTATTGAAACAACCAGTAGAGCTTTAAGGAGAATGTATTTTTAAAATTCTTCAAACATTAATTTGATGAAGAAAGACCTTAATCAACTGTAAATAATAAACAATAAACTCTCAGCGTAACTATCGTCTAATAATTCTAATAAATAGCTATTGTCCTAATAGCATATTGGTCTCCAATCTTCAACCTCTAATCGTAGATGCAGTCTATAAAAACCTTTCAAATTTACCTTTTTGCATATCCAAGTCTTTATAGAGTGAGATTGACTGATGTCCAAAAAATTGAATAGAGGAATGTCTCATACTTTGGATGATTTACGGATAGTACCATAGATATCAATTTGTTTCTTTTGAGGATTAACCAGCCTGGTTATTTATGAGGGAGAAGGGAAGAAACAACCCAGAATCACTTCTTTTATCAATTGATGATCGCATGGATGAACAGAGCATACTCGGAAACAACCATATAGAAGATGTCTGTTGGCTCTGCTCTCTATTATTAAAATAATGGCTAGCTCCATCGAGCATGGAGTTAGAACAGCTATCTCCATCCAGCATGGAGCTAGTGGCTAGCTCCTTCCTGGATGGAGCTAGAGCATGGAGTTAGCCAGCCACCAACTCCAACTAATTTCCTTGCTGGCAATTCTTCCTTATCACTAACTTTTGTTGTATTTTTATTCACACACTCTCCTTAAAATCTGGAGCTAACAAACTCTTTGTAGTCTCTAGAATCTTCCTTTGTAATTAGTTATACCACATTGATAATGAATGAAAGAATCTAAGCTAAAACTATCATTTCCTTTCTTGCATTTCAACTTGGTATCAGAGCCCTCAATGGCAAACACCAGCAATGCTCCACAAAACACAGAAGGAAACTCAGCTCCTGCATCCCTATCCAGCAGCAACTCTGCTTCAATGCAAGGAAGCCCAAACCTCTCGCCATTTGGTGTTAATCTAACTCAAGTTGTATCAGTCAAGCTTGACAAAAATAATTTCTTACTATGGCAGAACATGATACTGCCTATTATTCTTGGACATAGCCTTGAAGGCTACATCCTGGGGACAAAGTCGTGTCCACCCGAGTTCATTGGAACCCAAGTTGCTGGTGAAAGTGGAACCAGCATTGAAATGACAAGAAATTCAGAATAGAACCAATGGATGTCTACAGACCAATTGCTCATGGGATGGCTCTACTCCTTTATGACTCCACATATTGCTATGAGAGATATGGGTGCAAAAACCTCAAATGAACTATGGACAGCCGTGAAGGAAAGTTATGGGGTTTAAAACAGATCTTGAATCATCTTTCCCACTGGCGAACTTCAAAAGGCAAGGAAAGGCAGCCTGAGTATTGATCAATACCTGAACAAAATAAAGATGCCGGCAGACAACTTGGAAATTGCTGGGAAACCTATTCCTCATTCTGATTTTGTTACTCAAGTCCTAGCAGGCTAAGATAAAGAATACACTCCTATTGTTGTTCAAATTCACAGCAGAGACAACATTACTTGGTGTGAACTACAATCAACACTAATGACCTATGAAAGTAGGTTGGAACATCTTACAACAATGAGAAATGAAATGGCTGGAATCAGTCTTGATCATACCTCAGTTAACTTTACTCAAAGATATGGCTCAAACTATCCTCACTTCAAAACTCACAGGCCAGTTACAAATGGAAGATCTTCTAACTATTTCAGAGGTGGAAGAAGAGGAAGAACTAGAGGAGGCTATTTTAATAGAGGTGATAGACCTACCTGCCAAGTGTGTGGAAAAACAGGACACAAGGCCAACATCTGCAACTTCAGATTTGATGAAAGATATACTGTAGCTCTACCAAATCAGAGTTTCAACTACAATCCCTCACCAGCAACACCAGCAGCCTATATTGCTTTCCCCAGCACTCTGAATGACCCAGTCTAGTTTGCTGTTGCAGGCGCCAGCAACCATATTACTGCAGATAAGCAAAACCTCACTTTAGCTACTGAATATGCTGGTAAGCAAGAAATTATCGTAGGTAATGGAAACAAACTACATATTGCACATTTTGGCATAACTTATCTGCCTGCTTTAAACAGTAAATCACTCTTGCTAAACAAGCTTTTACATGTACTTGAAATCAAGAAAAACCTTATTACAATTAACCTCTGATAATCAGGTTTACATGGAATTTCATTCTAATTGTTATTTTGTCAAGGACAAGCTGACGAAGGAAGTGGTGCTGCAAGGGAGGCTTAAGGAAGGATTGTATCAGCTGGATTTCCCTCACTATAATACCCAAAGTCGATCCCAGATGTCTACCATCTCGAATAAACATTGCTGCAACATCCTATCCATTGATCCTAGTCAAAACCCAGTCAACGGTCCTTAGATTTCCTAGCTAATGTATGGCACATGAGACTTGGACATCCTTCTAACCAAGTGATGTCTCAAGTGCTCAAAACTTGTAATCAAAAGTTGAAAAAAAATAGCAAATCCTTCTGTGATGCCTGTCAGTTTGGCAAATCCCATCTGCTACCTTTCACTCTTTCTAGTTGACATGCCAAAACACCTCTTGAACTTGTGCACACTGATCTATGGGGACCATCACCAATTCAATCTAATTCTGGTTCCAAATATTTCATAACATTCCTTGATGACTTTAGTAGATTCACTTGGATTTATCCCCTAAAGCAGAAATCTGAAAGTATTTCGTGCATTTTAAGAAGTTAGTTGAGAACAAGCTCGCAAGGAAAATAAGAACCTTGCAAGCTGACTGGGGAGGAGAGTTTAAAGTCTTCAAAACCTTTTTTATCACAAGAAGGCATTGAACTTAGACATCCATGTCCATATACCTCTGCCCAGATTGGAAGAATTGAAAGAAAGCACATGCATATAACTGAAACAAGCCTCACCCTCTTAGCTCAAGCCAAAATGCCTGTGAAATATTGGCGAGAATCCTTTCAAACTGCAAACTACCTGATTAACCTAATGCCTACACCCTTACTTAAAATGCAGTCCCCTTACCTTGTTCTATTTGGAAAAGAAATTGATTACAAGTCATTAAGGGTATTTGGATGTGCTTGCTACCCTTGTCTCAGGCCTTACCAAAGGCATAAGTTCAGTTATCGCTCAACAAAATGTGTTTTCATTGGATATAGTGATTCTCATAAAGGCTATAAATGTTTATCCTCCACATGCAGAGTCTATATATCAAGACATGTTGTCTTTAATGAACATGAGTTCCCTTTTCAGTCCTTGTATTCTGTCCAAAACCAACAAAACTCTATGATACCTGAGTCTGTTATAACCTATTTTCAGTTTTCACCTCAACCAAAAGGTTTTGAACATACCTCAAATTCTGCTGATACATTACTTTCTGAAGCAACCTATGCTGAGCATCACACACCTCTCGGCTCGAGTGATAGTCAATTTGAACATATCAGTGATGAAAGGGATGAAAATGGGAGCAATGGGGATATGAACAATCAAGCAATAAGTCAAGGAGCAGAATCAGAACTTGAACTACTTCAAAATAATGAACGGGGTGAAACAGATTCCTTGGCAAATCAACAAGAAATCAGATCTCAGTCAAGAGCAAGGGACCTAATAGGACATCCTATGATCACAAGAGCAAAGGCAGGAGTCTTTAAACCTAAGGCATTTCTGGGTAAATCAGTGGCCAGCAATCTTGAAATATCATAACCAATAAGCCTGATGGAAGAAAGCCATAGAGGAGGAGTTTAATGCCCAGATGAAAACCAACACCTGGAAGCTTGTGCCACCATCACCAGCTTACAACATTGTAGGAAGCAAGTGGGTTCTCAAAACAAAATACAACACAGATGGATCAGTTCAAAGGCTTAATGCAAGATTGGTAGCCAAGGGATTTTATCAGGAGCCTAGAGTTGACTTTTATGAGACTTTCACCCCGATAATCAAAGCTTCAACCTTACGAGTTATACTTGCTATGGCAGTGTCAAAGGGTTGGGC
>CAIGRK010200699.1:0-10212 GCA_903798315.1 Fraxinus greggii | reverse complement strand
GTAGAGATTAAAATCGGATTAAAATTGAAAAACTAGCTGTTATTGTTGACTTTTATTAGATGAGGAGAATCCAATAACGACTATATTTTCAATTTTAATTGACTTTTAATCTGTACCGAACAAGCCCTTATTCAACTCCACAAAAATCGATTACTTAAAAAATCTCTAAAAGTCCTTAAAAATTTAAATTGAATTTGCTCATTATAAAAAGCGACAACTAATCACATGAATTCTAATTTACCATCTTCATTGAGTTATTAATGGCTGGCAAAGCTTACAAATTTTATTTATGTCATGTATATGTCTGAAATAGAAAAATATATATTGATCAGAAATCTATTTTAGAGCTTGTTTGGGAGGAATTTTAATCCGATTTTAATTGAAAATATAGCCATTATTGAGTCTCATTCGTCTAATAAAATTCAACAATAACGGCTAATTTTTCAATTTTAATCCGATTTTAATCTCTAACGAACACGCCCTTAAAAGTAATATTTATTTTATTTCTTTGGTTTACAAATAAGAATATTATGACCAAATATATTTTGTCTTTGAAAAAAAAAAACATTATTAAAAATAATTGTTTCGTATATTTGTTTAAAATTAAAATTTTAGTTTAGAAGTGATTTTTTATTTTCCTAAAATTATTTTTCAAAATTAAAGTGATAGCCTGTCTCTGACAATCTTTAAGCTTTCTTCGCAATCACGCATTACTTCTGCAAGACCGCCGCCGCGCACTGAGGCGATACGCCGCGGACCTTCCAGAAGCTCTGCAATCCTTTAAAATAACAAACTCCAATAAATTCTGAGAAAACCTAATTCGTTTCGTTTCGTTTCATTTTTTTTTTTTTTGGAATTCTACACTAGGAGGAGAATTTTACAGAGTGATGGGTATTATAAGGAGTAGCTTCTCATTCATATTTGGAACAGTATTTGGAATTTACATAGCCCAGAATTATAATGTTCCCAACATCAATAAGGTTGTAAATGAGGCCCTTTTCTCTGCAAAAAAAGTTGAAGAAAAATACCGCAAGCCCAAGAAGCCTGGAGACGACACCGTTTGAGTAGTACCCTCGGTATTTCGACGATTACAGGTGTTCCATCATTCAATTCCTTCTCATTTTTATTTTTTTCCTTGTGGGTAAACCTTTTTGACTAATTGTAATTCGATTCAATGATCGCCAGAAGAATGGACTTAGAACTTCTGTATTTTGTCGGAATCTTGATATATAAGTAATTAATTAAAGGAAAGTTGTTTCGATTGAAAATTATTTTGAAGTTCAAATTGGTTTACCTGGTTACGTTACTATGGATTTGACTAATATACCTAAGTGGCGGAATCTTGCTCCAAAGGTTTAAGTTATTAGGTTTTAGGATATATTGATTTATATTTTGCGCTTTTGTGTATCTTATCCACTGGGGAGCAATATTTCGCTATGTATGAATGAATATCATAAATCTCTCTACATATTGTGTACTTGCTTACTTCTAGTAATTGTATGGGATTGCTACGTGCTAACAGTGATCTTCGATACCCCTCAGCTGAGCAATAATCAAGAAAGCACCTAAGTGAGGTTCCTTTTCCCATGATTTCTTAACCTGTCATGGTATTCAACAAATGTGAAAAGATCAATAGAGTACATATAAAGCATGTATGTTAATAAATATGAGTCTTCAACTTTATGTAAAAAATTATCCATGAAGTAACTATGGGGTCATGGTCTAAGTGTAAATCAACTTTGCACAATAAGGAGATTACAAATTTCTCTCTACCTCGAGGATGTACAGAAGTCATCAAGGACATATCTTGGATCGCCGCAGTAAGATAATCGTCACTGGCAAGTTGGATAAAACAATAAAAATCATGTATACACATAGTCAATGAGTGTAATTAGGGAGAGTTATCACTAAGGAGAGAGAAAAGGAAAATCAACAGCAGTAGATAATAGAACAGTTATTGGGACTCGTTAGCTGAAAATTTTAGCTAAATTGGACTAAGATCACAGATGAATCTCCAACTGGTGTGACTAAAATGTTTAGTTTTGTCATTCTCTCTCTTTCGGTGATGCTCACTTTCTTTCTTTCAATCAAAGTCTTCAATACTTTTCAACAAAGCATCAGCCATTGTCTCCTTGGTTTAGTGTAGTAGACTTGATCAACCTTTAACCTTCAGTTCCTTCCAATGTAGGTAAAGCAATTAAGATTTCATGGTTTCATTTACTTCTTTTATTGTGTCCTCTTCTTGTTTTTGCGCTCAAAGTAATTGTTTGATAATCTTTATTGGTCTTCTCCTATCAGAGAAGTAATGGGAAAATTTTGAGTTTTTTGCACGTGGATGTACTTTTACCTGGTGCACAACATAATTAAAGAAATTTATTTCTGGTATAAAAAATTGTTCATGGTAAGGGAGCTCAATTTAACACATTTCCTGTGTTGATACTGATTCGTGATGTATTTCTTGCCTGCCATCTGTTAGCTAGAACCAGTTGAGGTTCAGATGCCCAAAGTTTATCTAGTTGCATGCGACCTTAATGCCAGATTACTCCATATTGGAAACTACATTCTTCTCTTTTAGGTGGATGCCTTTTCTTTTGGAGCAACAAATGAGCTCAACGAAGAGAAAGAGGAAACTTTATGCTCTGGATTTTGTTTTTAGCCTGTTCCTCTTTATTATTGTCAAGTCAAAGACACTGAGAAATATATCAAAACAAACAAGAAAATTCCACGTTAAAGAAATATCAGGATTTTGGACATGATGTGGAAAGCTAGATCTAGCTGAATCTTCAAGAACGGGAAAGTTTGTGTGTGGAAGAATCTGATCTAATTGGACAGAAAACAAACAAAGTCACAATGAGCTAGGCTTATTAGGTAAATGTAATTGAAATTAGAAAGTGATTATGATTACTTTTTGGAACTTGAAAATTTTCAAATATGTATAGTTATTCATCTCTCCTATAAATTAACAAATGATACGGTGAAGGACAGATTCACTGTTAAAAACTGGGTAATGATGCTCCTTCATGAGGCAGAACTTAAGCCTCGCCATAAAACAAATAAATGTCAATAAATTATTACAATGCCAAATAAATGCATAATACTCCATAAACAATATTTCATTTTCATTATTAATCAATTTAAAGTGTGCAAAAAAACAATAGAAAAATCTGTAAGTAGCATAAAGAAACCATTACTTTTGTTGGTTGAGCAATGGACTATTCCCAAAATGGGTCTGTGGGAAACACAATGTTTTATTGTTTTAGTGGGACAGTATGATATTCTCAAAGTGGGTCAATCAAAACTTTTGCCCACACTCAAAGCAAAGTAATGAGGCGTGCTATGAGACATGTGCCTCACTCAATTGAGGCAGCTCCCTCTGTTGAGGTGCATTCTATCGGATTACACTAGTAATCAACTTTCCTGTAATACACCCCTTCACCTCTATAGGAGTATATCTTCCATCCAGCTTTTGCATTATATTGCAACTAACCCATAGTACTTTGGAAATTCTTATTAGCTGTGTATCTTTCTTTTACAAGTATCTTCTCTTACATGGTTTCTTGTCTGGAGAATTTTCTTGTTTGATCAAAATGTTTTACTCTTTTTTTATGTTTGTACTTTTTGATTTCTTTACATCTTCATTGGTAATCTATCTTGTTTAAGAAGAAATCGTTGGCGTATTCTTTGTAATTCTTGTCTTTATCTGCTTTTATCTTCTTGTCTTTACAAGGATTTAATCTTTCTGGATTCAAAAATATATTAGTATTTTATAGTTACATCGTTAAATCTTAAGTATATGGTTGATCCTTATTCTCTATTATTACTTATAACCTGTGATTTCTCACACACCTTTCAGGAAATATGGGCGTTTTGAGGCCAGAGAGACCATCGTTTTATGGTAGAGAACCAGGCACGTGACTCAAATCAAGTCCTACAAGTAATAACATTGAATTGATTTCAAATTTAATGCAATAGTCAGGACACTGTAAGCTGATGGTAAATTTAGAACTAGTAGTCTTTATCTATTTAAGTTTGCATGGTGGCTGTGATACCACTACACAGGAGCAGATGATATTAACGAAGAATAACTTCACTTTAAATAAATCAACTATAGACAAGATAATAAAGATTTCCATGCTTGGATCGAAGGTTCTTCATATTTAATCATAGAAATCTAGTACAAGTGGAAGGATGTATATACTACTGAAGCAGTTGAAAAGAGTTCATTTAAGCGGGGTAAGGATATGAAGGAATACCTACACTGAAGTTTATACCCTTCTCTTCAGTGATATTAAATTTCTGAGCATGACGATGCTCTTTTAGCTGTTCAGCAAGCCAGCCACTTCTGGTTGCTGTGTATCATTCTCCAGCAAAAAATATTCGTGTAAGCATGGATTTGTAAGGTTGATCAATGCAAAGTAGAATCTCATTTTCCCTAGATTGTAGAATATTAAATTCTGAATTTGTTATCGACAATTCTACAATTCTGAATTTGTTATCTACACTTTCTAAACATTGACATAGGTCAGTCCTTATTGCATACCTATATTTGTGAACTTCTCAAAGAAGTGCTAGCTTGTTTCATTTTAAATGCTGCTTCAAAGCTTTTTGTAGTGCTAGTGAAAGATGAGGATTATCATGAAACTTTGGGGGAAATGCAGTATTTTTATTTTATTTTTTCTGATAATTTCACCTGTGGCTAGGTAGGACGGTTGTAATCTGGAGAAGATACCTTTACTACAAAAAGCCTACCGAATCAAACAGAGCCATTGCAAAGCTCAAATGTAAGGACTCTTATCGCTTGCTATTCATCGCTAGTTGTGGATGTGGCACAGAATGAATTTTTGTGATTGAGTACAAGTTTGTTGTTTGATTGGCGATGTTAATTGTAAGCCATGACACCTGGATCTTATTATAGGTGCTTTCTCAGGTATAGAAAATCAAAGGTTGCTTAACTAAAGCTGCACGTGTGAAATGGTCCAAATCTTGATACTGCATTTGCTTCTGCTAATATTCACTATGACCAGGAGAAAATGTTCTGCTGCTGTTTGGTTTCTTGCTTTCTTATTATTTTCCAAGTCAACATTCATAGATTGTTCTCGCTGAAAATCAACCTAATTTAAAACTTGTCTACTTCCCGAAGACATCGTATCGTCTCGCATTGAAAACAAATACTAGTTCGCAAATAAGCAGTTATGGAAGAGTTCATTTCAAAGGAGAAACTGGGCCGGGATTCAAAAGAATTAGGTGAAGTTTTTCTTCTTGAATGACGAAAGTTACTATTGCACATGATTGTTTGTACGTGCGTGCACATTCACACACGATTAGTATCGTATAGGACTAGATAAGATAATTGGAAAACGATTGATGTTAATGAAAACAAATTGCAGGTTTTAATACTCCTTTTCAAAAGCCTAAGCTGTACCTCATCGACGATTCTATTTTCTACACTATTGTTGCTTGACGCAATGCCCTACCTTGACTATGAGATCGTGACTTAAAATTTGTGCATTTCAATTATGGATGTGCGTTTTTCAAATGCTGGCCATTTTTTCCACAATATATGGGACCAAATTAGTTGGCTTAGTTCAAACAAATTAATAAGTCCCCTCTTACATTCAATTATGGGGTTGATTTAATTGGTTGTCGCTGACCAAACTCGTTTCAAATTCACAAGTAAACTTTATAAAATGGTTTACTCAAATTACAGATTCAATTCGACTGTCCATTTTTTAACTGATAATTTCTACGTTTTTGTGTGCCTTGGCATCGAATAGTTAGGATTTTTAGTAAATTTTACGAGTTGGCACATCGTTTTGGGGGTTTGAATTGAACATTTTGAAAAGTTAAATGACGAGTCTAAACAAATTCTAGTAGCCAAGATGACATTAAGTGCAAAATTCGATGCTCATTAGTTAAAATTAACCGTTCAAATATATTTCTTAGAGGGAAAGATATATAGTTGTGTAAAGCATCAAATTACATGACAATGTGGTCATTGTTCGATTGATGTTGAATGGCAAGATTACAAAATGGGGAGATCGCTGTAGGAATATTGTGTGGATCACTATAGGAATATTAAAACTAGTGGTCACTTAGCTTACACAAGTATTACACGTCTTTGTCCTAAATACAACAGTCAATTCGAAATCGTAACAAAATTTATGTGGAAACGCTTTATTTAAAAATCGGTGCATAAACAGACTCAAATAATTAAAGCAGCGGTCCTGCCTAAAACTGTCACCTAGTTCGAGAATAAAGCATGGTGTGTGTTATTCAATTGAACAAAAGAAAAATAAATAAACAATTTCTACTGCTTTCGTATTGGTAAGAAAAATACAAGTTGAAAATGTAAAACGATCCTCAAAGGAAAGATCCACTTCCGGGTTTTCAAGAACAATAAAGCTAGTTGTACAATAATTGATAACATCCTTGATTGACAATCATGTATTGTCAAGATTCGAAATGGATGTTATGATGTCAAGCGTGTAGTTGTCAACAAAGGTCGTATATAACATCTTCCTCTAGCAGTACTAAGAAATTATTGTTCCGCAAGCTGCTTCTATGTACAACAAATGAAAAGTTACAAATGATATGGTAGCCATTTCTTCTGGCTTTTACAGGTTGAATACAAACAAGAATCTACACAAAATGCACTTTCAAGGGAAGTGCCACTTCTTTCCTTATTTTAAATTTTAAATTGTGTAAAACACCTTCTGCTATCTCTATCCGGGGTTCTCTTCGTCCACAATCTCTTGGGATATCAAAGTCAAACTAGAGACAGATTATCACATGGAAAAAAGAATCTCGAAGTCATACAAGTGTAGAAGGCCTAGACCTATTGGAGTGAATCTTTGCAGCCACCTCGGCCACCACGAGTCTCGTTAGAAGCAAGCCAGCTATTAGAGCTGATATCATCAACATTGTGAATACTGCACTCCAGCTCTTGGCTGAAATGTATCCCGTTAGAAGTGGACCTAAGGCGGCCCCAATGGAACCTGTCCCATCTATAATAGCCGTGACTGTGGCTAGTGCCCTGGAATTTCCTCTTAAAGAGCTGTGTGTTCCCAGGTCAGCCGAAACTGCAGTTGTTATAAGAGCATATGGTCCATTCACAAACATGCCAGTGATCAACATGAGAATGATATTTACAGTCATGGAAACGTGTCCGTAGCTTCTATAGAAATAGAGAGCCGGGATTGCACAGTACATGAAACTTGCGGCTGTTATGGCCCGTGCATCTAACCGATCAGAAATGTGGCCGGCCAGGATCCCTCCAACTACTCCTCCAACATCAAACAATGTAGATAAAGTGCCAGATTCCTCGTTAGACACATACCTTCCCTCAATAGCTGCATAGTTAATACAGAAGACAGTGAGTCTTAAGAGGATACGAATCAATAAATTTTTAAGAGTTAAATTGAAGAATTTTGTGTACCTGTGTGGCTAATGTAGAAAGGAAGCCAGTAGAGGAATGTGTAAGCCACCAACTTAGCAAAGAAAAGGCAGAGAGCAAAAGGAGCGACCCCGGGAATTCTCCATGCTTCTAAAAACCCAACAGCTGACTCCTCTTCGACCTCTGGTTTCAACAGAGGTTCTTTGACTTCTTCCCCCAGTTTTTTGGGAGAGGGGAGATCATCATCGTCTATACCAGCTCCAACGGATTCAGGACTCACCGGCAGCAAAAGAAATACTACCATCCCGACAAAAGTTATACCAAGACCAGGAACAACCATGGACCAACCCCATCCATACTTCAACAGCATAGAAGCAACCACAGACCCCGTAATGTTCCCAATCGATGTGTGAGCATTCCAAATACCCATTATAAGTCCTCGCTTCTTCTTCCCAAACCAATTACCTACGACTGCAACCACAGAAGGCCAACCAGTCGATTGGAACAATCCAGCAAGAATTTGGACTATTAAGTAGTAATAGAAGATATGGACATTTGCCCAATATCCAACTCCAAATAGAGCAGTGAATAAACCAGTTCCCACCATTCCTATAGTCAGAAATCGTCTAAGATCTATCCGATCACCTGCGTGCCCGGAGAAGAACATTCCAATAGCATAAACAAAAAGGAAGCCCACATCAAGTTCCCCGAGCAACGATGTACCATCGGAACCAGTAAATGGTTCCCAACCCGCTCCAAGCACCCATGAATTTCTACTGCTTTCCAATGGCTTGTGTGCATAAGCCCTTCTCCAAGAAAAGGGGGATTTCAAGTTCACATCTGGTGATTGGGGATCAAGTGCACTTTTCACAATGCTGGTAGTTTTTCGCGTAGCGTGGTAGGCTGTGTACGCGAAAAATGTTACTACTAGGACAATGGCTTGATAGGTTCGGTAAGAGATAGCCGATTTTTTTATGTACTCAACAAATCGAATTCCTGGGGGCTTGCTGACTGTTATTTCTTGGACTGGTTCAGCAATTGAACCCATCAAAGGCTTCTTTTTGTGTTTAAATTTTCTTGAAAAAGAATTTAAAAGCACCTTTTATTACCAGAACTCGAAACCTGAAACCCGGAAAAATATCAGAACGTTAGATATCTTGAACAATGTAGAAACTTGTACAAAGTTCAGAAATAAGACAGACAGATTCATTTTCACCCTCCAACTCCACCAATATTAGATAAAAGAATATTATTATTATTCTCTTGTGTAATTTAATTTATTTTATTATTGTCATAAAGGAAACCAAAAGAATATATATATTCACAGTTTCTGGATCCTTATTAAATAGATTTCTTGAAGAATTTAGCTTAAAAGTAACCAGTACGTCTAATTAAAGATCAAATTATACCAAGAAATTATTGTTCTATATCGTCTTCTCTCAAAAACATTAACAACTCATCCACTGTTTCAGATATAACGTAACAAATGCATAAAACTGAAAGATAAAAATTGTCAATATTGAGCTCATCGAAAGAAGATTATGGTTGTATATTATATTAATCATATACGATTAAGACAATATAACGAAAATCTAAGGAACAAAGCTACAAATGTGAACCTAAAAATTGTAACTTCGGATTGTTCAAAGCTTCTCAGAGAATCTCTAATTCAACAACAACGTGAATTGTTGTACATGTGCCAAGTAAAATAGAGTGCCCAAAATTATGGGTTCATGAACAAGAGGGATGACGCAGAGAATACGAAGATAAATTATAAAAAATTCCAATATATACAAATTGTGTGTGGAAAAACTTACTTTTCAGGATCGAGTTCACAGAATCGTCGTATTTCTGCTTCTCGCTCCAGGCTACTATAAATGAGTACTTTCAGTTGCTTAACAAAAATCGGCTCTCCTTTTTCTCGTTGAGAGAAGCAAAGCTAGAGATTACATTTAAAGCCGTTTGTTATAAGAGAGCGGCTTGTGAAATACCGGAATCGCCCTGGTCTCCTTTTCTTTACCTTTTTTACTTTTATGACTTGTGACCACTGAATGACATATCTACCCTCATCAAGCGTTGTTTGGTATAATTTATTTTAAATAATGTAGGTAACTTTTTCTATTTTTTAAGAAGATATTCTTCATAAAAATCATTTTTCATTTTAAATTATCTCTTCCAAAAATTGAATAATAGTCTTTGAAGCTTTTTTTGTTATTTTCACAAACGGTGAAATGTCACTCGAACCTAGAGCTAGCTAATTCTCCTCGAAATGTATTGCA
Source organism: Fraxinus greggii (assembly GCA_903798315.1). NCBI lineage: Eukaryota > Viridiplantae > Streptophyta > Magnoliopsida > Lamiales > Oleaceae > Fraxinus > Fraxinus greggii. Next base: position 540 of record CAIGRK010200699.1, on the reverse strand, counting down.
CAGTAGTTGACTTGACATCTAGAAATAAAACACTGTTTCGGTGTGGGCTGCAAGAACAATTTCTTTAGGATGTCTTTGTCAAAATGCGGTTTTAGGCGATCGATAGTACAACTCCATCAATTTATTCAGACACTTAATAAATCATTTGCCATGAAAGGCTTTGGGGGTTTTCATTTTTTATAATGCTTTTAAGCGTTCTAAATGTCTTTTAGAAATGTAGAAATTAATTGATCTATTTATCGGATCATTAGGATTGATGAGGCTTAAATCTGCAATTTCCATCTTGATAGGGCGCTGCTCGCATTTAGAATGAAAAGAAGTTGCTGACATAAAATTTTCCATAGAAGTTACGTGGAAAACATACAAATTGTGGGATAAAACGTGTTTTATACTTGTTAAAGAAATATACTTCAAACTACAGTAATTTTGGTACTGGGTTTAAAAAAAATATTTTGAAATAGGATCTCAGTACATTTAAGATCTTTAATTATAAAACTCAATGTTCTCAATAGAGGAAATAAAGGAGGCATAAACATCCGC
>CAIGRK010200692.1:0-10209 GCA_903798315.1 Fraxinus greggii | reverse complement strand
TGGAAATGCTGAGTGTGTTTTAAACAATCCAATGATAGATTTGTTAAGATTTAGGGTCCAATCTTAAAAGATCAACCTTATTAAGAGAAGTAACCCAAACTCTTATAAATTGATCTTTATTTTCATCATTATTTGATATGGAATTTTATCTCTTAACATACATTTACAAGATTGTGGCTCTTTTGAAAAGACCAATTTCACATGGTATCATATCTCATTAAACTCTAACGAGCAATTCGATCCGATTAACGCTCCAAACGTAAGCATACATATTTCTATGTTCAAACAAGCCACTATCTTGTGGGGGCATGTTAAGGGATAGAATCTCACGTCGAATAAAAATGTAAATATAAACCAACTTATAAAGAATTGTGTTATTCCTTTTAAAATGTTGACCTTTTAAGATGGAATTTCAAATCTTAACAAGATTGTCACGTGACATTATGTTAAGAATTATGTCAACTATTATGTCAATGTAGCATGATTGGGGTTTTTGATGGCATCATTTTTTAGGGGTAGAGAAAAATGGTGCTTGCTAATTTTTATTTTTTTTTTTGCACCAATTTTGGATGGATTAAATTACACTAAAAATTGGTGTAATATAATTTTGACCATTTCTCTCAAAATTGGTACTTTTAAACAACGCTCATAATCGATACCGTGAAACTTTGCCCTAAGAGTCGATTAGTTGGACTTATTGTATTACTAATTTTATATCTTCTTCAATTCACAATGACGTATATATAAATGTAAATTGCAGCCAAACTTCTTCACCGGTCCAAATTATTCTCCCTTTTTTATTCTTTGGATTTTGTTTGTTCTGTCTCTATCTATCGACTGATTTACAAGCCAGGAGCTTGAGGAAGCAACTTCATAAATTCCTCAATCAAATTCTGGAAAAAATAAAAGATAAAGAAGACAACGGTCTCGAGACCTTTTATCTTGAATGACGGCCTTTGCCTCTAATATGGTGTTTGTCCAGACAATGTTTAGATGGAAGGGATGGTGGCCATGAGATGTTGATAGCTTGATTCTTCCAAATTTTGAGGTTAATGCAATCAATATGGAATTCAATCTTAACATAAACAAGACTATTAACAAATATTCAATTTCCGTTGACATCAAAGCGGATAACAAGCAAACAGTGAGAAGGGAAAAAAATGAATCTAAAATGTAAAGAAATTGAACATTTTATTCCAAAATAAATGTACCAAAATTATATAAAGTACATGAGTGTGTCAGTGAAGGGAGCCACGAATCTTGGCGCCAACAAAGATTTGATTGGATTATTTTCTTGTTAGGTCCGGTAAAACTAGCTGTTTGATTTGTCATTTGACGTTGCATTCAATTGAACAATTGCTTTTTCAAAAGAGTAATACTATTTAGCCACATTGGAATTTCAATTTCAATTAAAGTGGCGTTAAATCATAAATTAAATGAAAAGTGAAATTAAATGACTTATTAATTTTATCTATCATATAATGTCACATTAACGCAATCTAAATTGAGGTTGTAACCCCAGTGGAACTACATAGAATTACTCTTTACAAAAATAGAAAAATTTTGACAGAATTAATATAAAAGCTGATGTGGCCAAACTTGAATGGCCTTTTTTTTTTTTGCTTTCCCATCTTTTAATGTTGTTATGCCAAGTGTGTCTCTCAAAATTTTCTGTCAAAAACATATGTACATAGCATGATTGATACAGTAAAATTCAACACAAACAAATTCTTTGATGAATAGAAAGTACATTAAAATTCAACACAAAGATTGGACCGAGAAGATAGAGACATTTTGAAAGTTACTAGTTCAACCATAAAATCACCTAATACGTGAATAATGTGGAATTAAAATTATCAATTAAAAGCAATAAGTCATTTTTTAATTATTCTAAACTGGAGACCACAATAGAAAGTGAAAAGGAAAGTTGAAATTACAAATTCATGGAACCTAAAACTACTTCCAAGTTATTCGACATCAAAATATGTCGCATTCTTGTTGAATATATAAGAGTTAGATTCGACTCTATCGTCACATGTTTTTTATTTTTGTTATCTTTCTCATTTTTGCTTTCCCATTCCTTATTGGCTTATTCACACTTGAGCTGTTCAAGGGCCAGGCTCCACCGCCAATCAAATGACCTACGGTCAAAAAAAAAATTTTTTTTTTTTGGGTACTCGATTTACTAAAATAAACCACAAATACATAATTAATTAATTATAACTAGTTCAGCTATTAACAATTGGAATTAATGTACCTTAATATCCTTTTTATTCATGCAAATAATTCTACATTTTCCAATCTTTATGCAAGAATTAATTCATTGATTGAAAAAATGGACCGTTATCAAATGCCCTGAAGAAGCCAATTAAATATTTTGCCAATTTCATTAAATAATTAATCTTGTACATGCAAATTTGCTTCATCGTATTATTTAGTGTTTTGGCACGGGAGTTCGATGGATACGTATCTTGTATGGGAGAGTTACATGGTTCGAAGCAAATGGAAAGATGGATTCGACAAAATCAACGTGCCAAGATATGTGTAGTTTTTCATTGGCACGATCTTAGCAACGTTAAGCACTTTGAGTTAACGAGTATCCCCAAAAGGACACATGTAATGGAACTAGACACAAGTTTATATTTGTACAAGTTTGGAATCAAGGTAAAACTACGAAAACAATAGAATCTGGTATAGTCTCAACATAGATTAAAAAATATATCATATTGGGATTTCGTGTTAAGAGTAGCAGACGGCTGGGGTTGAGTTCCATCGATGAACTCCATCAGGTCGTACCAAATGAAAAGTGCGTGAAACTGAATTTTTCAAGAGATTTAGTAAAAGCGACTTTGAGCTAAATGTTGATGGAGAAAAAAGAATGGAAATGGTTAACCATTGGGAAAGAGGAGTGGCCACCATGGAGGGTGGAGATTGAAACCGTGTTTGGTGGTGTATTATGTATTATTGGACTCGTTCACGACTTTCTCTTTGTAGGAAGACTCTGATATCATGAAAAGACTGAATTAACCACTCTTATATTAATCAACCAATGAATATTTATACTAATTATAGGGTCATGGATAAAAAATTGAATATCGTATTCTATTTAATAAATAAATAAGTTATAAAGATTACAAAATAAATTATCACAAATAATTTTAATCTTCATCTCCAATAGCCAAGTCTAGTCGAAACGGGTCTATACCGCCAAAAAAAAAAAAGGATTCTACCAAAATATTACAAAGTTTAATTAATATATAAAAATTAGAAATAATTAGTGGTTGGTGTAGAGAGAAGCGGGAATCACGTCGGCAACAAAGACTGAATTAGATATTTTCCAATTTATCTTAGGTTTAGCAAAATCAGAATGCAACAGTTCGTTAATTTTCTAAGAAAAAAAGGGGGAATTCAAATGAATAAATATCATCCGTTGCTTCTTCTTATCTAAATAAAGAGTCCACAGGTCTCTCCATGAAAAAGAAATTGAAATATTAAATTGGACGAGCCTAACCACTTCTAGTTGCCTATTGTAGAGCTCGGTTCGGGAGGCGCATCGACTCGCGCTCATTTTGGGATAAATCTAGTAAAAGGTTGCTCGATCAAAATGTGATTCAACTCGCACCGCAAGATCGTCCCTTAATCAGACGAGTTGATAATATTAATATATAAAGAATTGATCTCTTAAATATCAGTACTTAATTTATGCTGAAATGTGAGTTAACGTGGTCGAGCGGCGCATTCCACTTAAGACACCTAAAAAGTAATAGATGATCAATAATATATTATATCAAGAATTTTAAACGAAATTTCTTGGAAAATATGAGGTCAAATCAAATTACATTAATACAAGAAAAAGAAGTGACTATGACCTCGGAATATCTTATGGTGCAAAAGGGTCCATTCTACGGGCAGCTTCCAACCATTATTTTCCTTGTTTTTCACGAGTGCTTTGACTCGTTCATGACCACTTGATTTTAATTAGTTTTTCACGAGTGTTTTTTTTTTCCTCAAACTATTTTAACCACACATTATCATAATAAAATATTCTATATGTAAATTCAAAATTTTTTTCTACTTTTAAATCACATGTACTCTAAAAAATTAATATTTTAAAATTCATTTTTCTTCAAAAACTCGTATTAAAGGATGTCAAACTGGGGCTAAAATTAATTGGTTATTGATGTATAAAAAAATATATTAAATAAGGGATGATGAGAATTTAATAATTATTTGTTGAAGATTTTCCAAGTTGTAAACAACATATTTTATGGTTATCGATCAATACCAATCCCGATTAATAAATTTTCTGCAGTATCCATTCGATCAATACCAATGTTAAGCACTTTGAGTTAACGAGTATCCCCCAAAAGACACATATAATGGAACGAGACTCGAGATTATATTTTGTACAAGTTTGGAACCAAGGTAAAATTAAGAAAACAATAGAATCTGGTATAGTCTCAACATTGATTAAAAATTATATCATATTGGGATTCCAAGTTGAGAGTAGCAGACGGCTAGGGTTGAGTTCCATCGATGAACTCCATCAGATCGTACCAAATGAAAAGTGTATGAAACTGAATTTTTCAAGAGATTTTGTAAAGGCGACTTTGAGCTGAAATGTTGATGGAGAAAAGAGAATGGAAATGGTTAAGCATTGGGAAAGAGGAGTGGTCACCATGGAGGGTGGGTGTGGAACCCGCGTTTGGTGGTGTATTATGAATGGACTCGTTCACGGCTTTCTCTTCGTAGAAGATTGATATCATGAAGATATTGAATTAACCACTCTTATATTAATCAACCAATGAATATTTATACTAATTATAGAGTCATGGATAAAAAATTGAACATCGTATTCTATTTAATAAATAAATAAGTTATAACTATCACAACTAATTTTAATCTTCATCTCCGATAGCCAAGTCTAGTCGAAACGGGTCTATACCGCCAAAAAAAGAAAGGAATTCTACCAAAATATTGCAAAATTTAATTAATATATAAAAGTTAGAAATAATTAGTGGTTGGTGTAGAGAGAAGCGGGAATCACGTCGGCAACAAAGACTGAATTAGATTATTTTCCAATTTATCTTAGGTTTAGCAAAATTAGAATGCAACAGTTCGTTAATTTTCTAACAAAAGAAAAAGGGAAATTCAAATGAATAAATATCATCTGTTGCTTCTTCTTATCTAAATACAGAGTCCACAGGTCTCTCCATGAAAAAGAAATTGAAATATTAAATTGGACGAGCCTAACCACTTCTAGTTGCCTATTGTAGAGCTCAGTTCGGGAGGCGCATCGACTCACGCTCATTTTGGGATAAATCAAGTAAACGGTTGCTCGATCAAAATGTGATTCAACTTGCACTGCAAGCTCATCCCTTGATTCCACTTAACTCACCTAAAAAGAAATCGATGATCAAGAATTTTAAATGAAATTTCTTGGAAATTATGAGGTCAAATCAAATTACATTAATACAAGAAAAAGAAGTGTCTAGAAAATACATTCCTGAAGTGCCGATATTTCAAATTAACAGTTTGTTGTTACTCCTGAAGTAACACAACATTATAATTGATATTCCAGAAGAGTATTATTTGCTCATGAAGTAGCATACTATTGTTGGCAAATATTTTAATTAGATTATACTTGCTCCCAAAGAGTATAATAAAATACGATCTAACGTAAATTATATTTTTACTCTTGAAAAGTAAATCATTGTATAATTTATTATAATACCAATCCCGATTAATAAATTTTTAGCAGCTAGTAGGAACCAAAGTAGGTGACCCACTTTTATTTCTCTTTACAAGGGACAGTATCCATTTGATTTGTGGGCCGTCTTCAGAGCCCATTTGAAAGATCATGTCCAATTCAGGGGTAATCCGAACTCAATTTTATCACCCAGAAGGTAAATAGGGGTTAATCTGTTTGTACAAGGATGGTTGACACAAAAATTTACGGGTGCTGAGATGACAGTACCTGTACGGCTGCCAATTTTATATTTTTTACCTACTGCCAATGAAAATTTGCCAAATGTTTTTCCGTACAAAACCCTATCAAACTACCATGTACACATAACATAACTCTGATAAATGATAATGATAATGGTACCTCCTTGGCAATGGCACGGTACATTGTGCATCGTCCTTTTCCCTTCCCATGCAACACAGCAGAAGGAATCACACCGCATCTTCAACGGTGGCCCAGCAATTAAAGAAATTGGATTGTTAGAGGCACCAATGGATCCAGCAGGAGAGGAGCCCAATTGAGGGTAGTGCAGGCACACCTGCACTGAACTCTGGGCCCAACCCAAATTAGTTTTTTTTTTCCCCAATATTTTTGCACTATTGGGCTTTTCAATGCAGCAACCCAAGAGAAAAACGCTCAGGCCTATAGTTATGGCCTCACAACCACAATTACAGCAACACAGACAGAAATTAAAGCAAACTTCAATACCCAACACTTGAATTGAACTATGAAATTCAGTTACAAAAACAGAGAAAATGGAATAAAAGAAGGTGATATAGAGATAATGAACGAGACGGAATAAAACCATTTGAATATCTGTTCAAACCGTTGCCCGATTCTCCTCCTCCTTTCGGTTTTGATCTAATCTTCCTCTTTCCTCTCTGTCTCCAATTCAGCTAGCTTCCTTGCTTCTCCTCATAACATCCCTCCCCTTAGAATAACCTTGTCCCCAAGGTTTCAATGAAGGAAATTTGGTCAGTATGGATTCTGAAGTTTCCCAGGTTGCATCCTCCAATGGTACCTCTATGTTCAACTCCTTACCATTGCTTATTTGTAACTCACCATTAATAGGATAATTGTCACCAGGAGTATCCTGGTCCCTCCGGCTTCCCTTCTTCTTTGAATTTTGCTAGGTCTAGGAGGAGGAAAATGAGTATCATGATGTAGAATCCAAGAATCTTGGTTGCTAAACAGCGAGTTTGAGTTATCTGGCATATCTGCAACCCCATAGGATAGATTTACAGATGATTGTCTCTTTCCCTCTGTGTCAACAGATTCTAAGTCAGCAGGAATCCTTAGTTGAGACCATTGAGTGTCATCCTTCCATTCACTAGTAGGTGGACTTCTTTTAGCTAAAACAGGAGGTTCGATCAATTCATAACATTCTGCTGGAAGAAAATTATGCATTTTGGGATCAGCAACTGGCTTGCCCTACTCTACTCATTATAGTAAGTTGGTTACAATTTTTTCACCTTTTGTTTTAGCTAATCTCTTTCTGGATGTTAATGAAACTTTAGTTGATGCCTTGTCAACCTAATCTAATGCATTACAATGAGTTGCATATATTTTTATCATCATTAAATTTATGGGCAAAAACTCCAAGTTTGGCGTTGATTAAATTGTGTCCGCGCTGAACAATATTTCTGGCTCCGTCCCTGGGATCCAGCACCGGGTGAGGCCCTGCGGTCATTCGTGTTAGTTCCATCGGCAGTATTTAAAGAAATGTATGTTGTTTCATTTGTTATATAGGTTGATGGGCAAATGTCGGGAGACAAAACTGTTGGAGGTGGAGATGATGCCTTTAATATTTTCTTCAGTGAAACCAGTGTTGGGAACATGTCCCGAGGGCTTTTTTGTAGATCTAGAGCCTACTATGATTGATGAGGTTCATACTGGAGCTTATCGCCAAATATTCCACCGGAACAGCTCATCGGTGACAAATAGGATGCTGCCAATAACTTTGTTAGAGGTCACTACATTATTGGCAAAGAAATTGAGGATCTGTGTCTTGACATGATCCATAAGCTTGCTGATAACTGTACTGGGTTTCAAGGGCTCTTGGCATTCCATGCTATTGGTGGTGGTACTGGATCTGGGCTTGGGTCACTGTTGCTTGAAAGGCTTTCAATTATCTATAGTAGAAATTCAAAGTGTTTCACTATTTATCCCACTTCTCAGGTTTCAACTGATGCGGTTAAACCTTGTAATTCTGTGCACTGATGTTGCTGTGCTACTTGACAATGGGGCATTTATATATTGATCGAAGAGTTTTTGTATTATATGATTAAATATTATTAAACGATCTCACTATTATGATTATTGATGATCAATGATCTCCCTAACTCACCAATATTTCTGGATTCACCACTGGTTATAGGACCTTGTTGGACTTCGGATTGAAATTGCTCCTTATCAGCTGTCAACGTTGTCGCCAAGTGGCAGCCGAAAAATGCTTGTGCTGGAGCACAGTTTGTGAGTTGGGTTAGGCTTCCTCTTCTTCATAGTTGTCTCTTGTTGGCCCAAGAGCGCATTTAGCTCTACGACATTACTTATGGCTGAGCAAAAACCCAAATCGGTCAACCGACCAACCCAACGCCAAACCAATCGATTTGTGAGTTTTTAAGTTCAATTAGGTTCGGTATGAGTTGAAATATCAAATTTGAGGTCCATTTGGATTGGTCTCGGGTTATGAATTAAAACCCAACCCAACCCAACCCAACCCAACGAATTAAAAAAATGTATATATAAGTAAAAACCTTAATAGACACAATAGAGAAGACAAGAGAAGGACTTCGAACATACAAATGTTCATTTTTTTAATTTACTGGCATGAATACTGTGTACGAAAGCAAAGTTATTTGACAGTAAACTAAAAATTAAGGTTAAGATGATGATATAAATAAATTCCAAAAAAAAAAATTGTACAAAAAAATGCTCCATAATTTCAAACTTATTTATACGTTATTTTTTAGATAGAATTCCTTAGATAGATTAAAAATAATGGAGGTACGTTATTTATACACCCTCAAATTAGATAGTAATGCTTGATGTACACTCTTTGGTGTACATCATGCATGACATTCCTCTCACAAAGGTGGGGGGCCGCAATTTAAAAAATCATGGGCCCCACACTCTTTTGTGAGAGGAGTGTCAAAGTTAATGTATACAAAAGTGTACAAATGGAATTATTCTTGGAGAATACCCGTCCTTGCTGAAACACATCACAACCGTTAAAAATGTGTTTGGCTACAAAAAATGGAACAATATAAAAAGATACTACTTCATCGAAAAAGAAAAATTCAAAAAATAAAGAAAGTAATTTTAATGAAAAACAACGTTAAATGTAGTAAAATTCAAAAAATATACCATGTATATAAGATGTAATTACACTTTGTAGAACATATTTTAATTGAAATAACAATTCACGTCATGTATGCATTACTTTATGTAACGTTTTGCATACTATTTAGTATTTTCTAATTATAAAATTTTAACTAAATGGTGATTTTTTTTGTTTGTACGTGCAAGAGGTTTATAAAATTTATTTTCCTATTTCCCCGAACTCTATTATCAAATTAATAAAAATAAATTTACCAAGTTAATGATTTATTGAAAATATAAAAAATGCTTCATTTGACTCTTCCGACATTGTAAAACAAATAAAAAATTTTAATTATTATATTTTGATTAATAATCATTTTTCAACGAATAAAAATAAAAACCAATCAACTAAGGTAACTTTTATATTAGTTGTTAATTCGTAGTAAAAAAATCCTCCTTATTCTAATTATAGAAGCGTTCATAGAAGAGAAAATATTTAAATATAATTAGTAAGAAAATAATTTTTTATAAAAAATGAAAATAATTTAATTATTGTAATAGCAAAATTCTGAGTCTTTTAGGAGAAATTATTATTTTTTGTTACCATACTGTACAATAAAATATGTAAAGTGTAAATTTTTAAAAGCGTAGCGTGTAATGTGTATATATACCATATATGCATGGTGTATTTAAATGTTTACAATAAGTTATTTATCTTATGAAATGTGTAGATAAAATGATAAATGGGGTATAGATAAAAAAATATGTCTGTCAAAGTTAAGATTTGCAAACTTGCACGAAATAATATTGCTTCAGCTTTGAAATGGGCTCCATGTGGTTCAATCCAAGTAGTTTGAGAACCAAATCGATTAAATACCCATTAAGAATTTTGAAAATAATCCTTGGTTTTACATGAAAGAAGGAACTGAATCAGAATAGAACCGATCGATTATTTATAACACGTCAGGGGCGGACGCAGACAATTAAAGTTAGGGGGGCACAGTCGAACTTGTAAAAAAGTTGGGAGAAATTTTACAATCGAAAATTTACATCCAAAAAAATCATACCCCATGTAATTTTTCTTCCCATAGCTGAATTTTTCTTTAATACAGCAAAAGTTGATGCTTTTAAAATGACATCAA